>JAGFPH010017972.1:6514-16905 GCA_018207615.1 Philaenus spumarius | reverse complement strand
AAATTAAACGTAATTTTAGGTTAGGCCTAGAACCAACTTCTTGAATACATTTACATTCATTACCATAGCAACCAACTGAATAAAATAAGAGAAAAAACAATTGATTTGGATGGCCAGCTTGGTACAAAATAATATTTTAAGTTAGGCCTAAACTGAACCAACACATGTTTCAACACACACAACCCTATAAAAACTTGCTTTAAGGAATTTAAAAATAAGAAAAAACTATGTTATTTCCTTATTAAAAATAAATAAGACATAGTATAATTTAATAGTAGGCCTATTTATTGACAATATACGGTAATTGATAGTGAAACACCTTTGTTATAAATAAAATATAAATATGTTTTTAAAAGCTTGTATCGGGGGTTGGCGTGCGGAGCACGCAGGGGTCTCCCCTAGTATACAATAATATTAATACAAGAAGGTGTGGTTACATTATTGAGTTTTCCATTTTGTTTTGTTTCTATTGTTGTAAAATCATTTCTTCTACTAGATGTAAAAACATCATACACGAGATTCTTCTAAATGCCAATTGAGAGCAAGACTAACCTGATCAGTTACAGAATGGATTACATGCTTGTATGAACCAACATAATGTTTAGTTTCATAACTACATTTATAAACAATTGAATTAGACTGATAAGTTTGAAAGCAGACGATGTAACAGTAATAATACTTCAAACAAATTATATTGGAATCGCTACATAGATGCCGATTTATGTTTATTTAATGGTACTTCTAGGAAACCTAATTCTCTATTAAACTTAATTTAACTGTAAAAAAATAAATTAAACTCATTATGGAAATTGGTATTAACATAAACTATCTAGACGTCAACATTTATATCAATAATAGTAATAACCAGAAATGCACTATGTAGATAATCTAAACATACTGATGCTGTTATCCCAGCTGGTTCTAATCATTCTATCAGTCGCAAATACATAGCTATCCTATCTTCTAAAGCGAGAGATAATTGTCTGTCTGCTAAATGGATCTGGAATCTCCGTCTAAGGATTTTTGATTTTTTGATTTTATATGGGGCTTTTGGCCACGAGAAATCGATTGGAAATGGTCACCAGTCTGGGAAAATTCGTTTTCTACGTCTTTTTATTAAATTAAAAAGTGAAATTTGTCCATTTTAAACAGTACAAAGCACAGCTGATGCAAATGTTTTCAATGTCATTACAATAATCATCTGTTTTCTTTTAAACGAAACACAGCTGATGCAAATGTTTTCAATGACATTACAATAATCATCTGTTTTCTTTTAAACTGTATTTTATTAGAGGTAAGCCTAATGTTGTATATATTTATAGTTACCATGGCAACGAATACTTCTGCTAAATAAACATACCCTTTATTTAGTTTTTTAATGTTATAGGCCTAACCTAAACGATGTTCACGGAAATTTGCAATAATAGTTATTGACGTGAGCGAACTACTCCCTGCTTATAATCGAGCTTTAGCTCGGTCTCCTGGTACTCTATAATAATAACAGAGAGGAGTAAATATAAAACAGCTGTTTACTGTTCTAACAACGTAGGTGGATTAATTGTTAATAATAAAGGCAAAAGTGAAAGGTTAGATAATAGCGGGTATACTAAATTTCATGTGTAGATTGTGATTATGAATATTTAGAACAATAAGTTAGTCTATACTTACTAGAATTAAGGAACATATAGGTACCTGGAAGTATGTGAAATCAGATTATAATTTAAATAATCATATATTGGAAACTAGAAATATGTTTAATAAAAAATGACATGTTAAATTATTACATTTGGAAAAATGGACAACTCAATAATGTAGAATGTTTAGAAATCATTAGATCACTTTAAAAGTCATAATTACAATTTTAATGAACAAATATTTCTTAATTTTTCCTCCTTCTTCTTGCTCAAACCCATTGTATAACCAACCGTGGTCATTGCTTTGTTTATCTAGGTCACATTCCAGTGTTACCCAACCGTAACACGCCTATTGTCACTCCCACTCCTTCCTTGCTGTTATATATTAGTTATAAATATAAATATATGCTTTATTTCAATTATTAGTTAAAAGATAGGCGAAACATACGTAGTTCAGTCAATTGTATTTATGAAATTGTACTATTTGGATATTTGAATCACCAAAAGTTTTACTTCAAATTGTAATTAATTTGTAAACATTAATTACAATAAGCAAAAATTATACTAAACATTACACTAAACTTTATTGGTTTACTAAGCAAATACCGTTAATCCAAATAAACGATTATAATACATTAATGAATTAATAATCCAGCTTTAAAATCTATCTAGGCCCCTGACATTGTAACTTTGAAAAAGGAAGAATAACGGAGTTTCCATAAAGTACATTAAAAGCCCCTTCATTATTTTTGTCACTAAAAATAAGTTATCAAAATTGTCTATATATCTTGTGTTGCAAACAGAACAAATTTGGCATATCTGACGCTCTGTGGTTTTTTGGAAGCTGGGGGGGGGGGGAGGTTGTCAACAATTTTCAAAGCTTGCTTCATTTCAAAGTAATGGACAATTTTATTAGAGTTCTGGAAAATTACATTTTTATTTAAATAAATGCATATTTATAAACATTATAATCTACACAAAAATTTGTATTTACATTATTAAGTTTGTAGGTTCTTTTCATTCATATGCATTCAAAATAATTTTTACCTGTTATTATTACTTTATATTGCAATTAAATGATGTAAAGTTATTTCAAACATTTACCAAACCTTAATACTTATTGCTTAACTAATATAACTGTACTAATGTTGCCTGATTATGGATTAGTATTATTATAATAATACTAGCTGACCCGGCAATGCTTTGCTATTGCTTAATTTGAAACTTTGAAAGCATGTAATTCGTATCCCTGAGGGCCGATGTAAATTATAATGGGATTCTGCTCATTGCTTGATTTACCTAACCTAAAATTATATTCATTTTTTGATCCAAATCAGTTGTTGATCATAATCAGCTGTTGATCAAATCAGCTGTTTTAAGCTTTTCATACGAACAGCTGTTTCTGATAAAATCAAAAGAAATATTTTTTCTTCTTCCTTAAGATTTACCTTCCATAAGATTAACATTGCAACTTTGAGGGCCACTGGGGCGTAGCCCTAGTGTCCTAGGACTTTGGTAAATGGCCTAAAACCTTCCCAGGGTTAACCTGTGTTACTATGCAAAATTTCAAAGCAATCGGATGGACGGTTTGGTAACGTATAAAGGACAAACATACAGACAAACGTACAAACATACATTGAATTTTATATATATAGATATGTAATAATAAATAATCTTTATTCAAAATTTATATCAATTGTTATTATTTTTCGTAAAACAAACCCATTTCCAAATTCAATCTACACAGATATGTATATTAAAGGACCATTTGATCTTATTTATCAATGATTCAAAATTAGTAAAGTATGTACCGTATTTTAGAAAAAGTTTCTAATAGCTCTAACGGTACATTGCACATTATTTTTGTGCGTGATTAAATTAAATTCTGAATTTCAAATTCTTTACCTAGATAACTTTTCTAAGGCCTGTATTACACTGTAAAATATTTTATAAAATATGTTTTATAAAAGATGGTATCCATCTATTATAAAAGATTTGAAAAGTGATTCTCTTTTATAAAACATTATGGACTTGTAGTAAAAGGTAAAAATGAATCTAACATTTTATCAAAGGTAATGCCAACCTCTTAAATTTTATAAAAGAAATATATTATAAAAAATGGCTCATTACACTATCGAAGATCTTCATCAAATAACTTTTATAAAACATATTTTGTAAAATATTTTACAGTATAATACGGGTCTAATACACAATATACTAACGTAAATATTTTATCTTAAGATATGTGCGGTTGCAATAACACAAATGTAGAACTTTTGTTGAGGTTCTCTCAGTGTTTTCAAGTAAAGTATAAAATTGAATTGTCAACAATGACAAAGTATAGGATCGTCAATGAAATAAATGTGTTTCTCTTACGTGGGGATTTCCAAGGGTCTCATTTATAACAAAGTTTATTGGCAAAGGGTATTACGAGTTCAGTAGAAAGAGTTTGAAATAAAATCAAACTGTTTGTTTCAGAAAAAATATATATTTATGGATTAAAATAAATGGATTGGATAAAACTATAAATAACTTCAAATTCCAACCACAAAAATTAAATACTGAAAATGTTTAATTGTATTTTGTGAGAGTTAAATATTATTACTATTTTGCTCTAAACAATTAGAGCAATATTTTTAATGTTCACTATAATTATTACAATGCCTAATGGAAAGTTAAATATTTTGTCTTAGTTACTACAAAACTGAACTTTGATTAAACTCTCATCTGGGTAGAAGTATGGTACAGAATTAACTCTTCTGGTGGCGAAAAAATCTAGGAGGAATATGGAAATCCTCTCAGGTGACTTAGTGATCTCTGCAAGAAAGCCGATGAAATACTCATGACTGTTTTTGTATTGCAAAACAAAAGTGAATATGGTTTTAAAGGAACTGGAGATGGTGCTTTTATTAAGAGACCACCAGCAAATAAAAGAAAGTCCTTATGAAAGTGGCATTCTTAGTCATTTTGTATGCTGCTCCGATAAGGAAGAATGTACTCAATTATGTTGATTGTAGAAAGCGATTGATCAAGCTACGAAGAAGAAAACACAATAAGTGGCTATAGAAGATTTGAACAGATGCACTGGCAGTTTTGACTAATGTTGTTCCAGTTGGCTTGTTAGTAGTAGAAAAGTCAAGCAAGATAGCTGAAACATCCAGGATGGAAACACTTAACTTATGAGAAGCATGATTAATTATATACGATGTGCAAATAATTACCGGAGGCATGGGGAATAAATTATTACTCGACACCAGTGATTGCTGGTCATTGATATTTTAGGAATTATCTTTACAGATTTAAATTAAGGGATGGTCCAAACAATATTTACTGTGGGATAGACGACCCGGTGGAATACACTGATTTCCAATGTCCATAGAAGAAGAAGAATTATGTAAAGTGAATCCGAAGAAGGCGTCTTCATTACCAACTATTTAAAGTGGAAAAACTGGAAAATTATAAACAGTTTATTGTATAAGTGATGAAAGAGAAAGAAGCTGAAAGTAGATGGATAACATTTGGTGTTCAGTTGCATGATTTAGATCTTCAGTAGATGAAACAATAATTGAAAGGCTCCATCATGACGTTATGACTATGCAGTTCAATAGTGGTTGATTTCATTAAGAGAAAGTTTAGGTTTTAGAGGACCAGGATTCCCACGCACTGAGCAAAGATTATTAAGCTCTTTAAGTAAAAAAAAGGCAGAACTATTTTAAGTTTCATGCAGCAGAGCGTTCAAGAAAACAAAAACGTCAAAGTCCTGTGAAGTTCAAAATATCTTCATATGTTCAAAACTACACAAAAATCAAAACAATAGCCAGTACAAGATTTTTTAAATGGTTAGAATCAGAGACTAATAGCCGCAGGAGGGTAGCTTTCGAGGAAAAGCTATTGAATACTGCATCAATATTTACAAACTTCTGCAAGAATGTAGTTGCAGCAAAACATATTATTTAGTTAGGAACATATTATGTACTAATCCTAATAAGATACAAAGCACTAAGGTAGCTAGAATGGGCACGAATATTTTAAGTTGAAGAATCTAGGGCTTACAAAATGGTAAACTACGTGGATTGTGAAGGGAAGAATCTAGAATTTATTGATATATTACGCATGGATCTTTTCTAAAAAATACCCTTTATCAATATGAAATATTGGCATTAGTCAGAAAAAAGATTTAATTATTTATATTATTTGCAATATATTGTGTTTATTGGTGTTAGGTTACCTTTCAAGTTAGATAGACAGCATTTGTAATGAGTCACCATGATTCGATGCTTTATTAGAAACAAGTATGGTAAGATATACAGTGTGATTCTGTAACGCTCGAAGATAATTCAGAGAGGGTCATATGGATTAAAATAACGCCAAAACTTCTTATAAACAGATGTCCGAAAACACTTTATTTATCAGCATTTTCCCCACTAAATACTGTATATCTCTAGAACGACTTAACCCATTGAGTTTCCAAAACAAAAAGTGTATTTGGACACAGACATTCAGTTAGTACGACTCCTTAATTTATTATATTGTACTGTATTTTATCCTATTGTTTTTCAGAGTACGAGTTAAAATTTAAATAGGAAAAGTTGTACTATTTGAATGGCTTGTTTGATGGTAATATTCTAAATTTTAACTGTAATATTCTTATAAATTCAATAAAATCATATGATAACTAAATGATTAGTTAACAAGGAAGTCAATTATGTAAATTGTGTTAATAAAACGTAAATATAAAATGTTAAAAATAAAATGTACCTCCTTATTGCTTTTTAATTTAAGGAAACAAAATTAATTCTCTCATACCACACAGTAAAATGTAATGGTGTTACAGTTGCCGCTTTAATGTTAATTTTACGGTTTAATTCATGTTAATTAAACCGCTTTTTGTGCGGCATGCGTTTTAAAATGTTATTTGTATGCTTTAGTAAATTATTATTTGTATATTTGTTACAATATTATGTTTTCAGTAAGTCATTTTTCAGTATGTTATTTTTTGTTTTATATGTTATCGTATGTTAGAAGCGAAGGTTATAAGGTGATGCTATCTTTTGATAACCATAATGTATATACAATGAGCCGCTTTGCGTCATGCGCAGTAGTGTGGTGTTCTTATCACAGTAGAGTAATTCATGGTAGAGTTATCGCGGAACCACACTTGGTTTATCGCTTATAGTAAGTTAATCAAATCTGAGAGTTATCTCTGTCGCAGACCTTCCGTAAGTGAATTAAATTGTTAGATGTAACTTAGGAATCATTTTAAAAATTTATGTAAGCATCCCAGGAACTCGCAAAGAAAGAAAAATACATTTTTGGTTAAATAGTTGTTAATCTTTTAAAAAGGACCGAGTGATGCAGTGTCCAGCGGGTTAATCATTATTCTCATTCAAAATCCGAGTGTTCTATGTTGTAATTAATTCAAATGTATTTAAAATTCTCATAAGAAGTACACGTTTATAGCGGACCCCACTGTTTCCTGATCTGGAAACGCAAATCCTTGAAGTTGTGCTAAATGTCACAAAGAGCTCGTGAACATGTGAGATTTTTGAACCAATCACCAACACATTTTCTTGCGTGTGATTCTAATATCCTTATATAAATAAAGGCGATGATAACTATTAAGGTTTTTCACCTCAAAAACAAAATTATATAAATAACTAAACGATATATAAATAGATTGCCTCATAAAAAAACCAGAAGTTTTCCATTGTCAATAGGAGATAGGATTATGTATCTGTTGTTGGCGAGGTACGTATATTACCAAACTTATAGGGCTTTGATGGTAATACAGAAGAGGTTCATACGACTTATAGTAAATAGAACTGGACTGGCGCCATGCTACCATTGTTTCAATTCCTCTGTATTTCCTCTTCCATATTTGTTTATTTACAAAGACCTGTTAATAGTTACATTAGCAGTAAATGTTCTTTAGTTTATTTCACCAAAATGTATTATTTTTTAAGCTGCGAAAGCAAAGCAAATGTACCTTAAGCAAGATTAACAATGCATTTTAATTTCTTCTCTCTAACTGCAACTAGACTTTACATCAAACAAAATTAAATTATGTCGTAAATTAAACAAATATTTAATACTCCTAAAGAACTGGCTTTTGAGCAAAGACGATGCGGAGAGCTTATTGAATGTGGTCTTGTGATGGAACATCGTGGTGTGTGTGAGACAGGAATAAGTAAGTAGTTTTTAGATTGGGTGTAGCAAATAAAATTGAATGCATGTATGGTGCAAATAAAATTTAAAATTGAAGTACAAAAAATATTGAGTATTATTTTTATATAACCTTTTATATAATGATTTTTTAGCCTTTTTATTATTCTATTATGTTTGTTAGGTTGTACTTTAATAATTTGTCTTTAATTTGTTTTGTTTTTTCGTTTCAACTGTTTTTGTGGGCTACACATAATATATATATATATTTTTTTTGTTAATTGTAAATTTATCTGCTACCATAAATTTATCTGCTATTACTACTTTCGTTTTATAATAGAATTAAAATTTACTTCTGCAACCTCAAAACGGGCTTGCTTTAGTGGTTGTAAAATATTGTATTCCTCTATGGAAGCTATTTTGTGTTATATTTTAAAATTTAAGTTTTATTTTTAATGGATGGTAGTTGTTTTATTTTATAGTTTATTGTGTTGTTATGTTCTCATTTTATTCCTGATGGGTTATCATCGACTGGCAATCTGGGATCATTTACATAATGCTCATAAATTTAATAAAAAAATTACGATTTCTACAATCACACAAAGGTACAAAATTTAGACACTTAATTTATTTAACACACACTACTGAAACTAATTAGCAATAACAATAAAATTTGTAGACAGTAACAACTTGTTACATATCTGTAAATGGCCAAGTTACATAACAATGAATAAAACTCTAATACAAACTAAATAACGAGGTAATAGATCTTAACATGGCATTTATGATAACTAAAATTATATAGTTGGTATAGAACGACAAGTATTTTAGATGTTTTTTAAATGTTACCAATCACATTAAAAAGATGGAGAAATTCTAATACTATATTAATGGTATTTGTGTCACCACCCAGAATCCTCTGAATGCAATTTGGTAGGCAAAGCCTCTTACGAACCGGTTTTAATTGTTCACACTCTAATAGAATGTTCTTGATGGAAAGGAAATTATGACAGTAAGGTGAAAATAGCGGATTCCAATGACGCAACTGAAACCCTTGGGTTAACAGGGAATGGCCAGTGCGTAGATGAGAAACCATCACTTCTTCTCGACGGATTTGGCGGTTTGAATATACAGTACTCCTATCTATATTGCCGAACATTATACTTAGTATGTTGGAGTTTATCGTTCTGTACCGCTACCCACTCTTCTTCCCACTTTTTAAACAAGGCTTGCTTCAACGAGAACACAAAGTCGGATGACATTATACACTTAGGTACGTTAGGATGTAAGTGAGTGTCTTCCTTAGCAGCTAGTATTTCCCTGCATCCACGCGTGACCCGGAACCCAGCAACATGACACCCCAACACCTTGTAGAAAAAGTCTGTGCGTGGAGCACAGAATATCTTTAAACAAACTGTTGGGGTAGCACATATATTGAATGGACTCAAGTGCACTTCTTGAATCAGAACATATAAGAAGGTGCATCGTAGTTGGTGGTATAATATAATTTAATGTATTGAATATTGCAAATCGTTCTGCAGTATGTATAGAAGATGAGGAAGGTAATTATTTATATTTAATTTGTATAAATATCAAGGAATAAAATAAATATCTAATCTAATATAATCTAGTTAAGCTATTAATGTTCAACCGTTGTTACTGTACGAATCACGGGTACACATCTACTATGGTAATATAACTATTCTAAGATACAAGTAGATGTTTCCCACTGCATACAAGTTGTATTATTTTATATTTCCAAACAATCTAGTAAATGAAATTCAATTTTAATAAATGAAGCCGATTTTAATAAATTAATTGATATTAAATATATTAGAAGCAAATATTGTACTATTTAAAAGGGAGAGATATATAAATAATTAATTAATTGAAACATAAAAGTATTTTATTGAAGTACCTCTTATTATATCCCTTGGAAAAAGTACAATTTAAAATATTTAAATAATAAAATAAGATTTAATTTCATACTTAAATTTTGACTCAATAATTTAAATATGATTTGTCTTTATTTCCTCTAAGGCTAATCTTAGCTCTTTAAAATTTTATCTTTGAAATTATTTTTGTCATATATGTGATTTAACGTATGACACACATTTGTTTGTATTTTACACTATTTTCAAGGATGAGTGCGTTCAGTCCATCCTACTAATATTATAAATGTGAAAGTTTGTATGTTTGTTTGTTTGTTTGTTTGACTGACAATCACGCAAAAAGTACTGGATGGATTTGAATGAAATTTGGCACACATATAGATCATGACCTGGAATGAGACATAGGCTATAAATAATTTTGATTTAAGGGTTGAAACAACCCCTAAAACAATAAATATTTATTATTATTTATCCATTAAAACTAGAAAGCTGGAATTTGATAGATTTATTTCTTACAAGGTACATATAAAATGTAAACTATATTTGCATTTTACACTGTGCTGCTAAGGGGTGAAATTGTAATAACAACTCCTAAAACAATACAAATTAATTATTATACTTCCCATAAAGCTAGAGAGCTGGAAATTGGTACATTAATTTCTTACAAGATATATATAAAAAGTAAACCATATTTGTATTTTTC
>JAGFPH010017970.1:0-16905 GCA_018207615.1 Philaenus spumarius | reverse complement strand
AAAATGTTCGAGGATCTTGTAGAAAGTTCCAGAGTGTCATAGATCTTTCAAAAGTTCGGAGAATGGTCTTGGAGGTTCTAAAACCAGTAAACAGGCTACGAAGCTAGAGACCTACAACTTGACGAAACTCTTGAGTTATAGGAGATAGAGAAATATCAGTATACTTCTATTAATATATATCATGCAATGCACAATGATGTAAAATATGTTGCTTTATCCTCTGATGTGTTGTCTATTTTATGATTTAATTTGCACTTTTTAAACGTAGTATTAATTTTTACTACTAAATTTCTGGATTTCTGGGGTTTTGACCCCCCCCCCTCCCCGGTTGACTACAACGAAACTTCTTTGGAATTTCGTCTAAAGGAAAACTATTCAGTAGATTATTCTGCACATCTTGTTTTTTTTTTACATGTTTTATGCCCGTCCGGTTCCCCCAAAATCGAACGAAACGAAAGTTACCGTAAAAGGTACCCGCTTCATTCAAATAAAAGCGGAGACGGCTTCTGATCCTAGGCCTTAAGTTCGAGGTACAAACTCACTAAGCGAGTTATTTCGCTTCGAGCGAAACTAAGCAGCGCTTGAGGCGGGGTCGGAGGGTGAGGGGCAAACAAATTCGACTAATATATTTCCTACTCGCAGGATTCTATCCAGCGACTTCGTGAGCAGACCAATCTCACCGATTTTGTTGAAATACTAAAACGTAAAACTTAATTTTGGAAATTCGCTCAACTCACGTCAGCGGTTCAGGTAGCGACCGAATTATTTATGTTTTGTTTTTATTTTAAATATAGTTATAACACTAGTTTCAGAGTCATTTTGTAACCATTGATAATATGCACTTGTATAAAACTCGCAATGAAAGAAAAAGCATTTATTTAGTTAGAACGCTGCTTATAGCCAGATTTATAGCTACGTATGCAATAGTAAAACAAACTGCGCATATTGTGTTGTTTTTATTTAGCCTATTTTATTATTCCTACTTCATCGACACAACTCCGATAATTCTCGAAATTTATTTCGTTTAAAACATAATTGTACTGTATTTCAATATAACAAAGTTGTGACTATTTAAAATAATGTGCAAAGTTCTTTACAATTAGTGAGACAAGCTGACCCGTACATTAGGAGTACTTACTTAATTTAATACGTTGATTTAATTAGGTTAATTACAATTATTTATTTACGTTGGTTTATAAGTGATAGTTTACAACGCTTAATGTTGTTTAATTTTATTGATTTGCTTGATAGATTACACTTGCATATATCATGTAAACAATCTGACTAAAAGTTGTCATGTTAAACCAGTAAACCCCCATGAAAAATCACAGGCTTATAAATTAGATACAATCATCATTCATACAAAACAACATTCTTTATATATTACTACCAAACTATGCTGACGGTGATTTTTAACTCGGTAAATGTGTACAATTATAAGGATTATAAAACTGTAGGAATATTTGTTAAAATATTTATTTATGTATGTTATTTATACATCATTATTATTTGTTTTCGCCATTCCGAATATTGTTAATTGATAAAATCAAATATTAGACTTACCGTCTTCAATATTCCACTTGTTCGTCGTTTAGAACGACGGCCGTTTCGGTCATTCAACCATTTTCAAGTTAATTCGGTTTACCTTCGTCAATTTTGAACACTTAAATAAATAAACATTAAAACACTTGATACAAAACATTTACACGCACACACGAGTTAAAATTGTTCCTGAATTACATCATCAATGAACCGGTACCGCGCGGTGTCTTAAACATTACTGCAGCAATTATTTGGTTGGAGGGGTTGTGTGTTATCTCTTAGTGATAACACGGTGTCATATAGTGCATTGGAACTGAAGTTTAGCTTTTCGTTTAGTAACGAACTACTGTCAGTTTTGAAATTCTAGTATATTTCATACTGTTCCAATGCGTTCATGAAGTTATGAATACATGAATAATTATGATCCTGCTCGATGATGTGTTCAGTAAATTTAGACACAGTCGTTGTTTGGCGGAAGGAATATGTTCTATAAATCTTTTGTAGAATGCTCTTCCTGTTTGTCCTATATATGTCTTCGGGCAGTCTTTACAGAATAACTGATATACTCCTGTGCCATCATATTTTTTCTTCGGATTGTGTCTTTTTCTTATATGATTTTGTATATTATTTGTTGTCCTATAAGCTACCTTGTAGCCTTGTTTGTGGAGCACATTCCCGAGTATAAGTTCAATACTTTTGTGATAGTTAAAAACTAAATATTTTGAATAAACCGAATGAACTTGAAAATGGTTGAATAGCCGAAACCGCTGTCGTTCTAAACGACGAACAAGTGGAATATTGAAGACGGTAAGTCTAATATTTGTTATTATATATGTAAAGAAAGATAAAAATATTATACTTTAACTGCTTTTTAGTTCATATAGATAGATCAAATGATTTAGAAGTTATTAATATTATAATGAAGAATTAATAAATAAATATGTTTATGTGTTATACGAAGATGTACGAATGTTTCCGAAGTTAAACGAATATATATTTCTTATTTAAACTTGTATAAACGAATATTTTGATGACAAAAGGTTGTATTTATGTATACAGCTTATAACCTCAAAGCAAATGTTACAACGCATTATAACACGCATTAGTTCTGTAACTCAAATTAAAAAAAAAAAATCATCTTCATAAGAAATTATAATTATTGAAGTTGTAAACATAACCCTAAAGTATAATATACACTCTGTTTGATTACAGATGATGTGTGAAATCAGCTGTTATATTAATATGTTACTCACGTACGTACGTGTGGACGTACACTAGCTTTTATAGGAGTTGACTAATTGTTAATAGATGTCGAATTTCAGTAGAAATCATATGAACTTTAATATGAAAGTTTTTTTTTAATAAATTTGTTTATAACATATTATTTATTTACTGTCTACTGTAATCTCTAGTGTGACTATACCTTACTTATGTGGCTACATGTTTCACTGCTACAGGCGTCATCATCAGGCCAGCTGTCTATGTCCACTCAAACACTCATATTACACAACACTTAATTTAACATGTATTGTCGTACCTTGATCGTACATGCCAAAGAAATATAACATTTATTAATACAATAATAATTTAACTTTAGTTTGCCACTTGAGAGGTACCTCATCTTAGTGTGTCAGTTCCTACAAGACTCTAATTATTTAAAATGACTCTAGAAATTAGAAAAAAATACTTTAGAATTAATGTTAAAATTTGTTTAACAGAAACATTAATTGTAAGTTATTTGTCTATTTTTCGTAAATAGCGGAAAAATAAACTTTAAAGTGATGTTTAAATCATTAATTTTGATGATGACTTAATAAAGGTTGTTGTATAAAAAAACAAAAAAAAAAAAAAAACATTTGACATATAATATATAAAGGTTTTTAATAATTTTGTTAACGTTAAAATTATTTTTAAGATAATCAGTCAACTTTTCATAAATAATAGCGGGGAACATAATCTTTAAAATTACAACTGAATCATTAATTTTTATAAAGAACTAGCTGACCCATACGGCGTTGCCCGTGGTGGTTGGTATTTTCAGTCTTTTTAACGTTATTGTATTCTTTTTAAGTGTTCAGTCAGTGAGTGGTATTTGGCTTAGATAATAAAAGCACTGATCTGAAATTATGATTTTAGTAACTTTGATCCCCCAAACCCCTCTTAAAATTCCGAAATTTTTCATACCCTTTCTTAGTGAGCACCTAAGTCCCTAGAGGAAGCTACATACCAAATTTCATTCCAATCCGTTCGGTAGTTTTGAAGAAATCGTTTTTTAATAACTTTGATCCCCCAAACCCCGAAAAATTTCGATTTTTTTTTTCAAACCCTTTCTTAGCGAGCGCCTATGGCCCTAGAGGAAGCTACATACCAAATTTCATTCCAATCTGTTTCGTAATTTTGGAGAAATCGTGATTTAGTAATTTTTACCCCCCAAACCCACTAAAATTTTTAATTTTTTAAAACGCTTTTTTAGTGAACACTTATGAGCCTAGTGGAAGCTACATACCAAATTTCATTCCAATCCGTTGGGTAGTTTTGAAGAAATCGTGATTTAATTACTTTGATACACCCAAACCATCCCTAATATTTCGAATTTTTTCAAACCCTTTCTTAGTGAGCACCTATGAACCTAGATGAAGCTACATACCAAATTTCATTCCAATCCGTTCCTTAGTTTTTGAGAAATCGTGATGAGAGTGAGTGGTATTTTGCTTTTATATATATAGATTAATATGGTGTTGCCATAAAAAAAAACACCTTTTTGAAAAAATATATATTTATAATTATAATTATTTGAATATATAAACATAATGCTAAGAAAACCAATAATTGCACATTAATTGTTCTTGGTAAGAGCGGTTTGCTGCCTAAATACTTTCAAAAACATAATTTATTTCAGCCTCGATATATTATTTCATTATTTTAAAAGAAAATTTAAAAAATTATTTTCAAGTTGCATTTGAAATTGCTCTCGAATGTACGGTTAACATTTCCTAACTTCCACCACACAGCTTTGAATATAGCGATTTACTTCCTGCTGCGGGTAATTCTCTCAATCACAGCCTTCATGCTACACATTGATCCTATACGTAGGCGTTGCCACTCTAATCAAGTAGGCTGAGTTTGTTCCTTCACTTGAATGAACTAATTTAGTGAGTGGGTGTACAGTATGCTCTTTAACATCCCTTTGCAACGACTGTTTGTTATACAGGGTGTCCCGCAAACATTCTACCAAACTTCACCGTGTTATTCAGCTGGTCAAAAATAGAAAATAATACAATATAACATATGTCCCATCTTGCTAGTTTAGAAGCTGTCTGTCTGTATGCGTGTCATTGAAAACAATTATTAGCTCATGATAAGATAAATTCGTGAAAATTAGCAAGCATATTTATCACATTGGTTTACACAAATGTGCGCGATTTCATTTTTACTAAGTTATCCGTTTCAAGATGGCGGTGGTTTAAACTTTCAAACTTAAATATCTATGAATATATTTTATGAAAAACTTTCAAGACAGAAAAATGTAGACAATTGAAAGACAAATTACTTTTTATCATTAACTAGTGGACCCAGCAATGCTTCGCAATTGCTTGATTTAATTTAAAGGGTAGTTATTCCATTTCATTACATTGACTTAAGTGATCGAATTGCAAAATGGTTTTTATGCCACTTAAGAATATACTATACAAATTTAGATGTATAGTTTGTAAACCTTTTGTTTGCTTTTACCTAACCTAAAAAAACTTATAGTTGTGAAGAATTGTAAAAAAACCTGATTATAAATTAGCCCAATTGGTTGCAAATAAACGTGTTTCGGTTCGTTGTAGGCCTAACCTAAAATTATTTTCAGATTTTGATCCAAATCAGATGTTTTATATATTATAATATGTAGCAACCAATGTTTAAATTGAATTAAAATAGGCCTATAGTAAGCATTGTTAGTTGATTTTTGTTTGATTTAAGTCAGTCAATCTAACCTAAAGAAGCTGTTGGTTTTGAAGAATAATAACCTGATTATAAATGCTGATTTAAGTTGCTATGGTAGGCTAATGAATGTAAACAAACATGTGTTACTAAGCATTTTATACGAACAGCTGTTTTTGTGCGCTATGGTCTTGAGTCCATACAAAATAGGCTGTTTAGTTTTTTCCAAATTTGAAACTTTATCGGGAAATTTTTCAAATTTTTCTTTATATAAAAACCTAGTTCGGACTATTACGAACATTTTAAAACAAAAAATAGCCAAATTGGTCCAGCCGTTCTCAATTGATGCGATTTCAAAGAAACAGCAATTCATTTTTATTATATAGATAAAGTGTAAATAATAATTCATTCGATATTTTATTTCACTGTCCATTTTTATGTATCTCATAAAAATCTAAATCATAGTTATTCTTATCTCCCAATTTAAAACAAAACTTATTACCAGAAATATTTCTTCTAATGACCTACTTAACAATTTTTTTGCTAATCTATTGTCTGTCATGTTTAGACACAATTGTATATTTATTTAAAATTTATTTTAAAATTTTCTAAATAATTCAAAAGCCTTTGTCTCTAAATATAATATACCATTAGGAGGATTGTTCGGTGGGTCAAACATTCTCTTTAAAAAAAAGAGTTAAAAATTATCTATAATAGAATTTTTTCTATAACACAAAACATGAGACCCATTTGACTATTGATTTACATGCTGCATCATAAACCGCCTGTTTTGTTTGGATTTGAATACTATTAAACTGAGTATTTTTATGGTTTGAATCGATTTTATATTAACCAGGCTGGCTATAAGGTCATGTAAAAAAAAGTAAATATGTGCGATCGTTCATGAACGAAGTTCATCACGCCTTTTCTTCAATTCTTTTACCAGCCTTAACGGCAACATATACACATAATTTTAATCTTTCAACTGCCGTTTATTATTAGTTTGTTTTTTATACAAGTATTTACTGTTTCCATAGGTTTAATGTTATTATAATAAAGTTGTAGAAATAATTATAACATCAAAGCTAAGATAGTAAACACAGTAAAACGCCAATTAATTGTAAATACTTTCAATAAACATAAAATGTTGGATCATCAGTCTAGGCCTAACCTAAAATTATTGTATATATGTTGTCGTTAAGGCAGGTAACATAAATTAATTATACAAACAATAATTGTTGGTTAGGCTTAGTCTGTTGAACTAACATGTTATGTTTATTAAATATATATATCAGCGCTTGACGATAATATCTGAACTACATCGGACGAAACGGATCTTCTCTTAATTTAAATTGATGAACCGAAACACATGTTTCTTGAATGTATTTACATTCATTGCCATAGCAACCGATTTGATAACGCGTTTTCGTTACTCGTATTTTATATTTGTTATTACTATAGCGACTAATTAATAACACTTTTTTTCGTTATGCATTACATTTTATATTTTTGTTAACTCCTAACCGCGTTAAAGAACTTCGTTCCAAAAACGAAATATGGAGAACAATATCCTATAAATATATATTTTTTTAGATAAAGCCTCAAAAAGGTAATTCTAGTACGAAACATCTCCGGTCAAATAAGTGCTTCCAGTTGCTGGATTTTTTGGCTAACTAAACCCAACGTGTATAGCAAACCGAACATAAAATGTGGGCGTTAGAGTAAGAACACATATTACATATGTTTTTTGAAATACACCTCAAAACGAGAACTGGGGACTGTGATCGGTGTTCATTGAGCACTCCCGACCTTATATTCTACCATAAGAATCACTGCCATAGCTCCACTTTAATATGACAATTCTCTAAAAAGAAATATCCCTGTCAGATACGATATGATGGCGGAAGTACAGCAAACAGTGTTTTCCCTAGTTACAATAAATACTTTCGGTCTAGATTGGGTTGTATATATTTGTAAGTTAATTAGACTATACCATTTTGAGGTGTTTATTTGTAAGTTAATGAGACTATAACATTTTGAGGTATATATTTGTAAGTTAATGAAACTGTGGCATTTTGAGGTATATATTGGTAAGTTAATTAGACGATACCATTTTAAGGTGTTTATTTGTAAGTTAATGAGACTATAGCATTTTGAGGTATATATTTGTAAGTTAATTAGACTATACCATTATGAGGTGTTTATTTGTAAGTTAATGAGACTGTGCCATTTTGAGGTATGTATTTGTAAGTTAATGGAACTGTGGCATTTTGAGGTATATATTGGTAAGTTAAATAGACGATACCATTTTGAGGTATTTATTTGTAAGTTACTGATACTATACCATGTTAAAGTATATATTTGTAAGTTAATAAGACTATAACATTTTGAGGTATATATTTGTAAGTTAATGATACTGTTCCATTTTGAGGTATATATTTGCAAGTTAATGAGACTATAACATTTTGAGGTATATATTTTGTAAGTTAATGAGACTATAACATTTAGAGGTATATATTTGTAAGTTAATGAGACTGTACCATTTTGAGGTATATATTTGTAAGTTAATGATATATACCATTTTGAGGTATATATTTCTAAGTTAATGAGACTATACCATTCTGAGGTAAGGTGATATGACTATACATAAAATTAAACTACACAAATAATGTAAACCCCTAATGTAAACCCTTGATGGTCATTGGACCATTCAAACACACTGGGGATACTGATCTAAAATTAGTTGTCGGTTGCAAGTTCCGTTCACCTGAACCAACAGGGATGCCAACTTTGCTAATTTGTCCAGACTTTTTGAAAAATTTACACATACAATTTTATTTAGCGTCTTTTTCAAATATTTAGTAATTTTCACTGAAATATCAATTCAACATTTTCAGCGAACACAAACAATTTGCATAACACTAAAATCATGTTATTGCAAAACCAACGAATGATTTATTTTAAATCTTTTTAGGTTTGTTATATTTTTGTTTAATGACATCGATATTCATTGTCTAGCAACTGGTTGGCCGAAATTGATATTTCACAAAGTGTGACAGCAAGGGAAGTGCTTTGACTACTTTTTTCTTTTTCTATATTTTTTACATATTTAACTGAAGTAGCTTATTATCAATATTATAAGTATATTTGAATAGTATTATATTATATTATAATTGAAAATACCGGTTTTATTGAATCATGTTAATACAAAAACTCACAAAATGTAATCAATTTACAGCAACAATTATTCTTATTTTGGTTACTAAGAAACGAATAAGCAAACAGTAAAAGTTTCACAAATAAAACACATTAACTTATTCCAATCAAAGTAATCTATTAGCATTGATTAAACGAATTATTTATATTTGTAGTCCGTACTAGAACATTCGCTATGGTAGTGGAATTAATTAAGATTTCAGTCGTAAATTTAATATGAATTGCGATAAAACTTTATGATTAGAGTAGCTGACTAGTTAGAATCTCAGGTTTGCCAAATTGTCTACTAATTATAGCTAACAAAGTATTGCACCAACTTTGAAAATGAAAAGTTCAAAGTTTCCGATTTTATTAGATTGAATTAATGGAGTTTAATGTTTGTTAGAAGTGCTTTAAAAGTTAAATTAATGACGCTTTTAATTCAGATGGGATATTAAAAACTTCCTGGGGTCAAAAATAATCTCCAGAAATAGGTATCGTTAGGAATGCAACTAAACACCCCAAAAGTTTTTTTGTAAATATAACGAAGATATAACAATTAGGCCTTCATTTCATAATTTCATGATTAAAATGAACACATTTTCTGTAATTTAAAACAAACTGAACCGAAATCGAACCTGTAGACATCTAGAAAACAGTATCAAATGTGTGGTTGCCTGAAACCAAAAAATCCCAAAAAGTAAACTTGTAAAATATAAGGATGAAATAAAAATTACATTTCTAATTTTTTAAAATTAAAACTACAAAATTTAATTTAAAACAAATTGGACGACAATCGGCCAAAAATACCTCCAGAAATAGGTATTAATGGGTATTAAAACCAAATATCCCAAATTGCATTGTACATATATTATGATGATTAAATAAAAATTACATTTCTTATTTTTAATTAAAATAACCAAATTTGCTTTCATTTAAAACTAAGCAAACGAAAATGGCCCATGAATGTGGAGAAATATTTATCGATATTGTTGTAGCCTAAAACAAACACACAAACCAAAAAGTACTCTTATAAAATAATATAATGATGAAGTAAAAATTACATTTTAAAAAATGTTTAGTTTAAAGGACACAATTGTCTTTTATTTAAAATAAACCGCACGACAATCGGTCCCGTAGATCTCCAGAAATAAGAATCGATAGGATCAACAAACTTTTAAGTCCATTCTGAATTATTATAAAGTAAGATACGAAACAAAATCCTGTTTTATAAAAATGACAGAATTATTCTTATTATTTTCCAAAATTTGTAAATACATCACATTAGGTAAACGTATTATTTTTGTCCATCCATTTTAGACGACAAACCTACATTAGCGACTGGGGTTTTCTAATAATTAGTTTTTATTCAATGCTCCCAACCACAAAGCAAACGTCCCCAAAAACAGGATTGCCGGAGTTTCGCTTTTAAATATTATGCCAATAAGTAAAATTAAGCCATTTTAAAAAATCCCAATATTGTAACTTGATAGGAATTATAAAATAAATATTGTCATTTTGATTATAGGATGAACCTTTTGATGTCCGATTTGCGTCATTTTGTTCTCCTAAGCTATACCATTAATTTAATGTACAACCCGACCTTGTATGCTCTTTATTTAAGATTTTCCACCGACTTTTGGCGGGCCGTCCCCTAACTAAGGTGATCCAAAATTATAATTGCTTCAAATTTTTTTTTTATAGAGAAACGATTTACTAACCTTTGTTGCGTAATCTGCAGTGTTTACAAAAATATAACGCCGTTCACAGAGTTTTGAGACATCTACTTATATAATGCTAGACGGGTTCACTGATGAATTGACATGAACTATGAGGCATTTCCCGTAATCGGACCCCCCTCAACCTCATAATTAAATTAAAGCTTTCGATGAAAAACTTTCAGAAAAATTGCCAGAAGTTAACATTTTTTAAATTTTGGAAGCAAATTTTGGGAGGGAAAGATTTTTAAAATTTTGTCATTTTTCCACTTTGAGCGCGTTTTGTAAGAAAACGGTAAGAGATAGCAAAACAATTTAAATACAAAAGTTGTAGAAGATCAAATTTGAAACTCATGATTTTCCGTCAGATTAAAGATCCAAACATCCATTGAACCACTTATTCATCCGCGAAGGGAGGCTCCGACCAACGTCTTTCTACTTATATAAAGCTAGGCGGGTTCACTGATTTATTCACTGACATGAACTATGAGGCACTTCCGTAACCGTATCCCCCTCGACCTCATACTTCAATTAAAGCTCTCGACGAGAAACCTTTAGAAAAATTTTCAGACGTTAATATTTTTGAGTTTTGAAGGCACTTTTCGGGAGGGGAAAGTAATTTTTTTTTAAATTTCCACTTTAAGCGCCTTTTGTAAGAAAACGGTAAGAGATAGCAAAAAATGTAAAACACAAAAGTTGTAGAAAATTGAATTTCAAACTAACGATTTTCCGTCGGATTTAAAATCCGATCATCCAATTAGCCGCTATTCACCCGAGAAGGAGCTCCGGCCCACAAGCCTTCAAATTTCTCTTGCTAATCTTATGGAGATAATGTTTAATGAGTTTGAGTCAGCTGCCAAATAAAACCAGCCATTTGAGGCCGTAGGCCGAGGCGGGGTTGGGACGCGAAGCGTCCAGGGCCAGAGCCCCTAGTCCTATATATTCTGGTTATATTATTATCTATTATGGTTATTGTTATTTATTGTGCACACCAGAAACTAATATAAACAATGTATTTTATGTTTTTAAATTAATATTATTTTATTTTATTGCTGTAAGAAATGTAAATTACAATTTCTAACAGTCATCATTTATACTGTGATATCACTCTACAGACGAGTTACATTGAACTTAGAATTATTGTATTAAACGTAACTACACGTGGTCTCTGACTGAGAGAGACATTTATATTTCAAACTTTGACAAGAGTAAATGCGGTTTACCTCAGCTGATTGTATGGTCACCCGTTTACACGCCCTTAAATCATATATACTGATGTTAAATGCTGTGGTTGTGAACGGACTACCACAAGGCTTGTTCATTTGGTAAAATTAATTAATTGAAAAAGATGTTATTTTTACTCAAATTGTATATGAATGTTAACTTAATGTTTAAACTCCCTAAACTAAACAATGTAGAAGACTCAATGATCAATCAAACCGTCGATATAAAACTAACCAAATCAACAAAGTTGAAACCCAATTTACGACAAGCTTATAAAAGTAGGGTAGGCCATTGAAACTAACAATAAACGATTCAACAATTTAGAGAGTAGGTTAGAGGTATTGGCGAATCCAGGGGGGGGCTGTGGGGGCTGCAGCTCCCCCCCTTTGGGTTAAATATTTTTGTTTAATCGTCTAAGTGGCAGACTGCTCAATTGAGTAGTCTCAGACAACACAACTTGTATCGAATATTTCTCCAACTAAATATTATTAAATCTCAATAAAACAAAATCCATTGCAAAGAAAAGATTTTAATCTTCAATTTTTGTATTTACAAATCTCGTCTAAAAAGTCTATTTACATATGTAATCATCGTTGTAAAATTGTAGTTGCCTAAATCAATATTGATGCCGCGCTTGAAAGCGTAATGCAATGTTTTAAACTAGTAACTGTTTAAAGGCACATAATCGTTAGACAGACTAATTGTTTTGAGAAGAAGATAAGGACACCACTGGATTCTGGATTTGTCTAGATTTTACCTTTCTACCACGATCTTCTAATCATTCGTCACTTTTATAGTTTCTTAGATATGAATTTGTCTGTAAACCCTTGCCATTGGACAGTTTTCAAAAAATGAGAAAGCACATTTTGCAATCGATGTATCTGTTACAAATCTATATGCAATATTCGTATAATACTTTTTATATCGATCTGAAGTGCAAGTTCTATATTTTCGTTTAATACAAGGAAAACCTGGTTTAGTGTTCCGAACTATTCGGGTATTTCCGTAAAATATGTACATTTTCAAAACGCCCTAGGCGCGCTAGCCACTACCTTTTCCTGTCTGGCTGGAACTTATATAATACTATACGTTTGTGAGAATTTTGTTTAGTTGTAATTTAGTGAAATAAGTGTTTAGAATAAATCTATTTAAAATTTTTAAGTATACAGTTCAATTCTATGGTTTATTCTCTGCAATTTGTTATAGTAAAACTTTATTTTTGGGTAAAGCATATAATCCTTAATTCCTATTCCAAATGGGTGATCGTGAAATAGTCTAAAAAAATGTTTTTTTAGCACTGTATTCCAAAAAATTATTCTATAACCCCCCCCCCCTTGAAAACCGGCTGGATCCGCCCCTGGTTGGAGGGAACTATTAACCTTCAAATTTTAAACGAATCTTTGAAACAATTTTAAACGAAGAAAGAAACTATTTTTGAAGATAAAGTAAAATAAAACAAATTTACTGTAGGCAAATTACAAGAAGTACAGAATTGATTTCTGAAACACCCAAATCTAACATTGGAAATAAATGTTATTTGTTATGCAGGGAATCATGATAACAACAATCCAACTAATCCTACCCTACCGCAATTTAACGGAGTACAGGAAAACCCCAATGAATACTTATATAGTTTTGCACGATATTACGACCGAATAACAAATAGAAAAGTAAACGAAATAGGTGACAATCAAGATCGTTTATTTGACGTGATAGAGAATAGCCTCGATGGAAGCGCCCCGAGATGGTGGCAACTAATTGAAAACGACAACAACGATTTTCAACAATTCACTACGGAATTTGTATAGACATTTTGGAACCGTGATGTACAGGGAGGTACCAGACAGAAGCTAGAGTTCGAACACTAGAGACCAGGTGGAAACATATTTTATAGATAGAGTACTAACCATGAAATCTATGATCCCACAGCCCAAAGAAGAGGACCTCATAGCTACCCTAGTCGATCATTTTGAACAGAGAATACATAATGCTCAGCGTGTGCAGAACATTACAAGCATCAAAGAGTTTGCTGAGTTGTTACAAAGAGAGGATACAGAAGAAAAAGAAGGAGCAGAGATTATAAGAAGCAACAACAACAGTCCTGGAACTAGATCCTCGAACCGACAGAAGTGACAGAGTCAACAGCCCTACAACAACAGCGGATACCAGAATAGAAATTCACGCTTTAGGCCGAACGAAAACAATAACAACAGGTACAGGATGACAAGAGACCATCTTTACCGCATCCAACCAGCATTCTCGACCGAACTACCAACAGAACAACATCAGGTACAACCAGCAACAGCCGTCCAGATGGTACAACCAGACGACCAGCGGTCCAGACGACCTGAATCTATACAAAGTTATTTCAGATACTTACCACAGCAGAACCCTAGGCCTAACTACAGTAACACTTATCAAGAACGAAAACCTACAGCCTACCCAGTGACGGAAAACTAGAACCAGCGACGGAGAACAGTGCGGGTAAAACCCCAACACACTGGCTAAAGAAATTTAGCTCAGGAATCGAATGGCTGTACAGGTGAAGTAGAGATAAATTCGTCAACAAAAGATTTACGTCCTATCCCAGTGCCAATAATACAAAACGAAATTCGGTTATATGCCAACCGACGAAGATATTAATAATAAATTCTAAATTATTATTTCTAATTTATATTGTGACAGAGATTTCCTCCTTAAGGGTGTGCTCCAGTAAACGAGAAAGCAACAGGAAACTCACTTCCGGTATCACTGTATCCCTATCTAACCAGTGCAATTTCTTGCATCTGAACGCTTTGACATTGCCTCATTTCATACCATTTTATAAATCTATCTTTTGTATTAACAACTACAAATTATAGTTACCTATAAAAAAATGATGAATCTGTCCGTCTTGTGACTTCTTTTATAATCTTAATTTACGCGTTTCGGGCCATGGTCCCATCATCAGAAAGAAAAATCACTCCATTGGAGGTCGTTAAATGTTACAAAAAACACAAACACATAAAAAGACATTACACACGCACACGTATAAGAACGACACAAATAGTCCTCATTTGCGAGGTTAACTTTAGTAGCGCTACGTTATCTACCGCGCGAGACACTGATGTACACAATGGAGCACTAGGGGTATACTGGAAGCTAAAAGGTGGGGATATCAGAAGTCCTATCTGTCTCCGGACTATGTTGGAACTCAATGGCCGTGTCATACAAGTAATTCGATTTAAAAAATAGTTGGTCGTTCAATAAATTATTTGGGCTGTTCTTGTGTGCCTTATATATTTCGAACTCTTCTGACGCGTCCATAAATCTACCCTTCTTACAAATATGGAGAGGCTCCATGTTATGTTCGAAATTAGTATACCTGTGGTTATTATCGATTATATGTTGTGCGAATTTCGACTTCATGTCACGTAGGTTTCTTTGAGGCAAATGCTCCTTGTAGCGTTCTTCGATATAGGTAACTATAATTTGTAGTTGTTATTAGTAAAGTGACTTGAATACCGTAACATGGAATCTATCTTTTGTAATTGAGTGTTGAAAAAAAAAACTGAATATTCTTTATAAAATTTCGGATCCTACTTGCAAATTAGTTTTCATCATTAATTTTTTATTGTGTTAATAAAAAAAATTCAAACTTTGTACTTACAAAATGTCAGTTATTTGACAAATGAAAGAAATTTTTAAAAATGTAAATTGCAAGAAGGATGCGTTTTGTGACTGTGCTTAAAATGAGACATTGCAAACAATTTTATGATAAAAAGTAAACGAAATAAATGGTATTAAATTTAACATTGCTCTTATTTGATAAAAATCCATTTTATTTTTACTGGAGCAGACCCTTAAAGAAGACAGAGATAACGATGACAGCGAAGTCCAAACGCCCTTATTAAACAATAAATGTCCAAAGATAAACCTAACCTTAAAATGGGATATCAACAAATACTCTGATAGTACAATTTCCTGTATTTCTGAAAATTGGTTTAAAGAAAACAATCCAAAGTTAGGACTATTGAGCAACTACCAGATGATGTCACCAGACTAATAAGACGATATCACTACGGTTCTAAATAATAAATTGAAAAGAGTTTCACAAATAATATTACTAAAAGCAACAATTCAGAACATAGAGTTTGACATTCAATGCATAATAGTGCCAAATTTTACTAAAGACTGTATTTTAGGTATAGACATGATAAGGAATATGCGTAAGAATACAAACTTCGAAAATAATCAACTAATAGTAAAAATAAAACATTAAAAATGAAGTTTGAAAGTGAGATAAATAAATCATCAAAATTCAGGCTAATATATTATAATGAAGACAAATATGAACATAGTGGAAATAATCAAACTCAATTTAACAAAACAATCAGTAGCTCCTTGATATTTGTGAAATGTTTAAAGAAAATCATAAGCACAACTCTTAAGAGAAATATAAAATTACTAACTTCATCATAAAATTCAAAAACCTTTTTTCAGAAAACCCGGTCGTTGCAATGTCTACCAACACACAATTAGAGTAGATAGGCCTGACCATTATCGAGTACAATGTTATCCGGAATAGGCCAACGGAATACAAATTGACGAAACCAAACGGCCCATAACCCGAGGACGCAAGGTCAAGTTTTTACGTTCGAGTGAACGAAGGAGCGCGTGAGACGAAGCTGAAGGCTTAGGTGCAAACACATTTTACTTCTTTATGCCGTAGCCAGCTATTCGGTCCCTTCGTAAGTAGACCGATTTCCCAAATATTTGAAACTCTAAAACATATAAACTTAATTTTGGAAGTTCTCTCGACCAAACGTCAAAGGTTGAGCTGCGTGGTCGAATTATTTCTTTTGTTTCATTTATTTACCTCTTTGTACAATTCAAAGCTGCATTTTTAGCACCTGAAATTCGACTGTCATTTTATTTAGACGTAGACACAGATGAATTTTATACCGATACACAGTTGAATGTAATGACAGCCAACACTACAATTGTCAATGGATTTATTTCTAACATAATGGACTCGTGCCTACATGTTATACAGTATACTTCTCACCTGAAGTTAAGGACTTTTGGTATTTCAACCAGGATAGTTTTCCTTCGGGTCAGATCCCATGCTGAGGACTCAACCGAATAAATATTGAACTGAAGACGCGAGGCAAATATACAAGTAAGTGTTACATATCCATATGATTGAAAGGAAGTGTGGAATAATACAAACTACGGAATAAAACTACACAGTTTTCATTTTGTGACTACACACACCTTGTAATGTGTTTCAGACTTCTACGCATGCTCACTAGTTTAG
>JAGFPH010017967.1:5551-16908 GCA_018207615.1 Philaenus spumarius | reverse complement strand
CCCCCCCCTAAAATTTCGAACTTTTTCAAATACTTTCTTAGTAAGCACCTATGGCCCTAGAGGAAGGTACATACCAAATTTCATTCCAATCCGTTCGGTAGTTTTGAAGAAATCGTTTTTTAATAACTTTGATCCCCCCAAACCCCTCCTAAAATTTCGAATTTTTTTAAACCTTTTCTTAGTGAGCACTTATGGTCCTAGATTAAGCTACGTACCAAATTTCATTTCAATCCGTTTGGTAGTTTTTGAGAAATCGTGATGAGTGAGTCAGTGAGTGAGTGAGTGGTATTTTGCTTTTATATATATAGATAAGCATAGGTTGATATGGACATCAAATTAAAGGTCTGAATCAGTAGAAAACAGTGCCGCAAACCTGACCTCAAAAGGTTGATTATTTCCAAAATGGCGGCGTTTTAAAGTTTCTCCTAAGTTATACCAAGGAAAAACAGCTGGTACGGTTACAATATGAAGTACTACGAAATTTTACAACAATGGAATTTGTTTATCTTATCAATGATGAGGGTGAAATGCGTTCAGACAGGAAACTAAGTAAGTCTACGTTTGTGTAAGAAAGTGATTGTTTGTCCAGTATAGTTGGTAGTTAAATAACTTTTATCAAACTTGCTAGTTGTGTATTTTGTCATTGGAATGTCTCTGAATGAGACTGCCAGAATAAACTTGCTTATGATGAGGGGGTATGGTGACCATGTCCGATCATACGAAGAAGTTGTACATTTATTTCTGTTTTGCGGCACTGTTTTATACTAATTCAGACCTTATATTTGATCAACCTATGCTTATCTTTAAGATTTTCAACTTACTCCTTGTGGGCCGTCCCCCTTATGACATATAATGATGACAGTTGTTTAAAAACGTGGATTGTTATGAGCACCATTGGTATACGAATTTATACTGTTTTATGTATAACGGTTTATAATATATTCAACCGTTCCGGGACTTTTCTAACATACTGTATATTTGTCTCTGTACAAAAGTGTCTACAGTTCGAATCTAGTCGCTGCCGTTCGATTTATTTTTACTTTATGTTGCTCCTAGTCGTCATTACTCTAACTGACATATTCCATTATCTAAATTGTGTCTTTACATTGAAAACTAAATCAAATCGATTAGAAAATCTTGTTCATGTTCGTTTGTTCAAAATCTTAAATCTCCGACATTTCTTCACCAATTGATTTGACATTTTGACACAGAACATTATCTGAATAAACACCTATTTTTTTATACTTTTTGAAAAGCAACGCCATTGTTAAACATAAAAACAACACAAATTATACTAAATATATTTTGCGGCAACGGTAGCGCCATACTAAATAATAAATAATTGTTTATTGTTGATACAGAAATCAGCCGTTTGCTATAATATTTCCATTAACAGCTGATTTCAAACTTTGAAGCTATTATTTGTATTTCTAACTTTTAGGTTAGGTTTTGTTCAAGGTTATACCTGAGCCTTGCTGGTTCTTTTAACCTTTATTAGCGAATTTCCATAGGGAAAATGAGCTATTTCAGTGGCCCTTATGGTAAGACCCAAGGTCGGGAGTAGCAAATGAGCACCGATCATGGACCCCAGAACACGTTTTGGGGTGTCATTAAAAATCATATATATATATTTGACCGAAAGTAAGTATTTTTTTTTAGATTTTTCCTACTAGAATGAATATGTTTTTGAATGTTTTCTACAAATATAAATGTAGGATGTTATTCTGCACATTTTGTTTTTTTACGCGACCTTATGGCTCGCTTGGTTCCCCCAAAATCGATCAAAACGTAAAATACCATAGAAGTACCCGGTTCAAAGCCATGCGGTGGATTCTACCGTGGGGTTGGAGTGCGAAGCACGCAATGCATTGTGTATTGAAGATACTCCCAATACGGGGGTTGGCGTGCGAAGCACGCAATGCTTTGTGTGTTGAAGACACTCCCAATACGGGGGTTGACGTGCAAAGCACGCAATGTTCTGTTGTGTAGAAGTACTCCCAATATTCGGAATGGCGTGCAAACCATTTTGCAGCTATTCAGCACCGTCGTTCCCTATTGTTGGTTGAAACCCTAAAACATTAGGCCTATAAACTTAATTTTGGAAATTTGCTCAACTCACGTCAGCGGTTCAGCTGCGTGGTCGAATTATTATAATTGCCGTTATAAAATATCCGAAATAATTTCATTTGCACATGTAACATTATTTACCATCCTAATTTTAAGGTTATTATTAATCCTTCACTTTTATTATAAAGAAAACATAACATAATTAATGACGAGCGTAGAAGGTTCCAACGGGGTTGTCGTGCGGAGCACGCAGGGGTCTCCCCTAGTTATTTAATAAAATTGCCAACATTATGTTGAACGATCCAGCTTAAGACTTGAGACCATACGACGTAAAGGTAGACAAATGAACTAATCCAAGATCCGTGACAAGTATACCAACTTTACAGGCAGAAAAGTTACCAACTCTCATACGGTTGAAGCCTTTGCAATGTTGGTATTAAGTAGTTTATCGTTACTGCCAGGTAAAGTTAATAATCTCAGTAAGATTTAGTTATACGTGATATACTGAACTAGTTGAATACAGTTTAAGCTTCGTTAATCTCAGTCGTACTCGACCTTAGTAAACCGATAAGCTCGTTTGATTACTTATTGTTTGTACTTTGATCTGATGAGATTGTCTCGAGAATGTATTCTTTAATAAATTATAATTGGTTATGTTCGAGGAATTTACATTTACCATGTGGAAAATATGTATAGCTGGCAAAAAATACTAATTAAGCAAACACAAGTTTTATAAATTAATTACGCCTTGATTGTATTTCCTTCTTCTTTTTTTTTTTTTTTTTTTTTTTTTGTTAAAATCGAAGTAAAGGAAGAAAATGTTCTTTAGCTTTGTGGTAAAACGTGTAGGCCTACTTCTGTAAACTTTACGTTGGATATGATCAGACAGATATGATTTTATCAGGACTTCTTCTTTTATATATCCATATTATTGCTTTACCCCAAGATCGCTTGGCTCACCATACCTCTCTAAGAAGCAAATGCAAACATACTATTGTATACTATGATATTTTCAAGGGAATTACGAGATTGTTATTGTATAGAAGAGAGGCAGTTTTCAAGTTATCAAAATTGACTAAAGTGTGATACGGAAAAAATGTATTTCAAAATGGTAAATTAGGCGTCTATACTTCGCCTATATTACTCTTTAGTTAAGAAGGCATAATTTTAGTAGTGACACTTGTTTCAATTATGATAGTAACCCTTTTCGTTGTTTGTGTTTGCTATTTACCTTACCTGAGAAACTGTTTGATTTGTAGAACAATTACCTGATTCTAAAATTGGCAATTTGTTTGCTATGTCAATAAATCTAAATGCTCTCAAGAAACGTGTTTTGGTTCAGTATATAGGCCTAACCTAAAATTGTGTTAAGCTTATGGTCCAAAGTCAGCTATCTATACCTTATATATAAAAGTGAAATACTACTCACTCACTCACTCATTACGATTTCTCAAAAACTACCAAACTTTTTGAAATGAAATTTGGTATGTAGCTTCCTCTAGGGCCATAGGTGCTCACTAAGAAAGGGTTAGAAAAAATTCGAAATTTTATGGGGGGGGATCAAAGTTACTAAAATCATAATTTCAGATCTTTTATTATTATGACAATAGTGCTTGTATTATTTAAGATCTATATATAAAACAGCCAAATACCACTCACTGACTGAACACTTAAAAAGGATACAATTATGTTAAAAAGACTGAAAATACCAACCACCACGGGCAACGCCTTACGGCTAGTACATACATATAAATAAAATTAAAGTGTCTGTCTGTGTTTTAAAAATATAAGCTTTTTTTTTACCTCATGCGGTTATTCACACATTACCAAAACCTAAACACACATTTATAAATTTTGGTGTCTGTCTGTCTGATTGTCCGGGTTAATCACAGGAATGGCTGAACCGATTTTGACGAAACTTTTATTAACATGTGGAGGACTTTTCGGAGAATATTTTAGGCTACTTTTTGTTTTGAAAATATTTACAATTCCTGCTAAACAGTTGAGCAAATATGGAAAAAAGTAATGGTTTTGTGGATAAATATGATATTGCGTGTTTATTTCGATCTATGTCTTACATTATGTACAGGTCACAGTTACCCCCCACCACCCAATTTAGATATAAGTGCCTTTTTAATCAATCATCACTTCCATAAAATTCTTATTAAAATAAACGGTACCAGGAACTGGCACATACTTTCTCACAAACATATTTAAATTATTAAACGTATTCACTGTGACTTGTAGGGTTGGGTAGGAGAGGTGCTTTTTCATTTAAGTTTGAGATTAACTAATAAATATTATTATTATTATCTAGAGATAAAACTATTCGATCAATATCGAACAAATTTGCATCAAACACGTCAATTAGGTCTTTATAGATACACGAAAAAAGGTTATTACAAAATTTGAAAAACAATCCCCTTTATGGCAAAAAAACCCCCAAAATCAGTTATTATTATTATTATTAGCTAAACGAGAATTTTTAGAAAGATGCAGTTTTTTGCATATGGTAGGGCACATTAAAGGCGACAAATGGGCCAAATTTTATCAAAATCGTTAAAGCCGTTTTTTTATAAAAAATTATAACTAACTTTTTAGGGGTTTTTTGGCCAAAAAGGGAGTTGTTTTCCAAAAATTTTCAAAACCCTTTTTCGTGCATCTATACAGGCCTACTTGACATGTCTGGTGCAAATTTGGTTGAAATCGATTAAATAGTTTTCTCTCTAGCTTTGTATTCATACAGACATACAGACATACATACAGACATACAGACATACATTTTGTAAAAAACACTTTTTTGGACTCAGGGGATCCCAAAACGGATATTTCCACAAAAATCTCAACATCGATTTTTTTTGCGATAACTATACTTTCTCTATACTATAGTATAGTGAGAAAGTAAAATGAAAAATGTAAAAATTATGGTTTGCGTTGGCATCACTATGTTACAATTCAAATATTTCCCTAACTCTGTAAAGAATTAAGAACGAAATTAAAAATACGTATTGGAGCGAGAGAGATAGAAGTCAAATTGGAATGTCATTCATTTAGTTAATCCGTCATACACGCCCGACACCTAGCGACCATTAGGCGCAACACTAAATACTACAACGGAAAGGTACAATCAAAGCACGACTTTCAACTCGAATTCATTAAAATAAAATTACAAAACGAATCTGTAGACCTACATTTCCTACATCAAAAATATTCAAAACTAAATTCTGCATCCAGGAAAGCTAAAATAACAACATAAAACCAAGTCAATCGACAAAGATTTACGTTAAAATGCAAGGAGAAACTAGGCCTATCTAATTACAAATCGAAGAGAAGTTGGCAGAATAAATCCGATTACAAGAAAAATACATTCTTATTAGAAAATTAAACCAGGCCTATGAAAAGAACCAATTTTTTACATCTCAAATGTCTTTGGTCTAAATCTAAAATAAACGCCGATAAGCTATTATAAAATATAAAAACGAAGCCCCGACCGACAAAATTTAATCGTAGGCGGATACTTCATTTATGTAAACTCCTCCCACGAAACGCTGTGATTGGTCCACGTAATTCTTGCCACCAAATGAAAAAATACAAAGAATAAGATATATACATTCTAGAAATTAGATAGCAATTACTGTAATAAGGAGTTATTTAAGTGTTTTCTATAATTTAACTGTTTAAAATCATATTAAATTCATTGTAAAACATTGTTATGTATCAAAACAAATCCACACAATTAAATTAAAGACACAATTAAAATAGATCACACTTCACGATTCCCAAACACCTATTACATTAACAAACCCAAATCCCAGAAGATATGAAGATTCATCAGGCGTTATTATCCATTTCCTGAAAAGGTAGAGAAGCCCCAAATGAAGTACTTTGTTAAGTTGGCCACTAAATAGTGCAGTTGATATAATTTTGGCTGTTGAAATTTAAAGAAAAGAATCGGTATTTCAATAAATATGAAGCTTATGAAGTTCAGTGTTTTTCCTTTATAACAGTTACTATCAAATTCTAATCTACAAGAACAAACAACCAATTGGGTGAGAACTTTCCAATTAACTAGGCCTAGTCTATTTTAAGATCCAACACCCAACCAGTTACCTTAGAGGGATAACTTATCTATTTGAACTAAACTGTGAATAATAATATATATATATGTTATGCATATAGATTTACCAAGAACCTTTGAACTTTAAATTATCGTAAATTCAGTGATCCATTACAATACTAAATCCATTAACCAAATAACCTTTTTGACGATTCCATATAATCTTGCTCTCATTAATTTTGTACATATTTTAATTGTGTTATCTATAATCAAATTTGTTTTCTTTTTAAATACTTTGGGAAAAAGACGGCTCCAACCCACCGAGTTAAGATCTTGTGTTTTAAAATTATTGAACAACAATTAATAACCTGTTTATCATCAAACTTAGTATTCACAATTTAAATAATATTGTTCTTTGAAAAGAAATATCATTTTATGTATTACCTATAATAATACAGAAGTAAAAGATTGTTTTATAATTGTAACCCTTGTTGACCATCTTATTTTAATATAGATTTAATTGTAAAGTAAAGTAATTGTGTGAGGGTTGTAGTAACTATATGTCACCGCAGGGGTTTGTCGATTGGATCGAGCAGGCTCAGAGACCCTAGTTTGTAATACGTAAACAGCAGAATCGATGTTTGAACTATATACAGTAATCCTTTTTTATTTGTGTTTTGTTTTAATTTTGTTAACCTAACCTAAAAAAAGGGCATAAATTCTTATATTACTTCTTTTCTGGGCATAAGATAAGGAGTTTCTTGCTATCATTCTGTGATCATGCAAACTTGGCTCTTTTTTATTTTTGCTGATGACTTTGTCCAGTCTTAAATATTGGAATTCTAATAAAGTAGCCTATTATTTGTATAGTACGATCGTATATTTTTGTAAAATTGTATAAATCAATAAAGAAAATAATAATTTTGAGCGAATCGAATGTATACGTTAAGTAATTTTTATTTTATTAGCACAGAAATTAATTGTTTGTAAATTGAATTGGGGGTTGGATTGTATTAATTGGGTTTTACATTGATGTATCGAAAACCATATTCATTACAAATTTCATAACAAGTTTTGTGACATGGGGCGATACGACTTGGGCGGCGGAAATATACGTTTCTCATTATACAATGAATAACGGTCCCAAGAACAGATTTTAGATATTTCTTTCCTTCTTTTAAATAATAGAGATGGTATGTTTTAAAAAAATCACTTTGTATACGTCACCATAAAGAGGAAACCGTTGTAGGCCTACGTAACAATTTAAGTTAACACGTTTACTGCTAAGGACGCACATGTGAGCTTGGCACTGAATATTATGAGAAGCGGAAGACGCACATTGAATTGCACGCCAACCACCGTATTGGAAATAAATAAATTACCCGTTTTCCGGTACGTCAAATAATCCTTTCGTTGGTTTACAGATTACTGCAGTTTCGGGCTTCGTGAGTACATCTTCAGATCATATAAAGTATTTTAGTTTTTATTAAAATCTTTCCATATGGAGATTGTCAATAAAATACACAAAGTACATACGTAACAACACACAACACAACATAACACTTTTACACACATTTACGTTCACACGATCATTAAATTAAAATATTTTACATCCTTCGGTACGTACTCCCCAACGAACCGATCGCGACTGGCTATTTATTCTTATAAATAAATAGCTATAAAGAATTATTTTTATGTACACTTGAATTATTCATAAAAAATATTTCGAATGCTGCTTGAATTTCACAGGAGGTTCCAAAATTTACTGATTTGTTCATATCCGCGATATATTCTTTTTTTTATGAATATCTCCTGTTACTTTTAAAGTATATGGTTTGAACCTGCGCCAATTGTTTGAAACATGACTAACAACTCTGGTCCTCACTTCAAACCCCAGTGAATCGTGTCATGTACAATTAAAGCCAAATAATAGAATAAGCATTGGCCATATGACCTAGAAGAAACTACTCTATTCGTCACGAATATACACTCCTTTTGTAATTTATTTTTTCACGGAGGCTTACAAGGGTAAACATAATTTTAGATATTGAAACATTTAGTACAGAAACAATCTACTTACAGTTTGAGCAGAATCAATTCATAAGAAATCTCACTTACCTGAAAAGAATAAAAAAATATTGTTACAAACAGCACAAATTTCAACAATTAAAGCCAAATAGTAGAATAAGCATTGTCCATCTTGCCTAGAAGAAACTACTCTGTGAGGAATAGATACTTCATTAACGTGTTTGACTTCCATTGTTGCTAAATTTTATATTTAAGTGAGTAATAATAAGTTACAGTAAAATAAAACAATGTAAAATAATACTTCGTCAAAATGTAAAATATTGTCTAAACTTACTTCAGTTAGACAAAAATCAATCTTCTTTACAAAACTTAAAACGCACAAATATAATAATAATTATTATAATTATCCCTTACTTATTGAATTATTCTTAGAATTCTATGTAGAGTGCTCACACTAATACCTCACTCAAAACCATTAGTCACTAAATAAATAATGCTTACATTATAATAGTCACTATTTTTCGCATACTTATTATAATATCATATTATTATAATATATTAATATTATAATAACGAATTATTATATATCGTCTATTCCCTCTTCACGTTCTGACTTGTGTCTAAGCAAAAAGTTTGCGTGACTAGAGATTTCAGAAACATAGTCAAGCGAAAGTGTCCAATGGGCCAATAGAAGTTATCACTTCAAAAATAAAGTAATGTCTACTCATTTAGACTACAAATATACAAAATAAAAGGTCAGCTCCTAGCATAGGAATACGAAATTTGCGTAGAGGTGAGCGTGATAAAAGATACCTATACAATTTTCATGTAACACAGCACTGGCTGGGTTTTACATGATATCAAAAGTCTCTGGCGTTTTACATAGTCGTCGTTCTGTTTTTTTTCCTACCAATTTTTATCTCAAAATCTGATCGATATACCGCGAGTCAAAATTATTGTACATGGAACTTCATTGCATAAAGGCTAAGCTGTAAAAATTAAGCAGTCATATTAGGGAGAAAAAGAAATTTCAGAATAATATTATTAATGTTTATGATATTCGCCTGTTTTTCATACAGACATCATTCGGTTTTCGCACTTGACAATTTTCATCTCAAAGACGGATTGGTAGAAAAGTTAAAATTTAGCTCGCAAGTTTATAGTGTAAACTGCAAAAACAAATTTTATTTTCAACCAATCAAATCAAAATGGAGGCCGTTTTAAATGTTTGACTACGAATATCTAGAAAACCATTACCTGTTGAAAGAATTCACAAAAGTAAAAAAAAAAAATGTATTTTTTACCGAAAAAATGGCGTTGAATAATTTAAAGCATTTCTGACAAGTACAAAGACAAAATTTCAATTGTATGCCCATAACTTGGTTATCTTTTTACCTAGCTAAAATAAAACAATATAGACATTTATTTTTTCCAGCTGGTACCTACGGCTTCGCCCGCAGGTGTGATTAAGTAAATAAAATCAATGTCGGATAAAGTGTGTGCCTTATCATTACACGCAATAAGAAAAATTAGATTTTAAATCCCAAGTTCCAGGTGCAAAACCGTACAGTACGTTTCGCCCAAATCGATCCCTTTTAGATGAACGTAAGTTATTAGCTGTGCACGCTCAAAATCCAGTTTTCCGCCAGTTTGTTACTCCCGAAGGAAACTTAAAAATTACAAATAAGGTTTTAATGTGTATTTAACATCTATGAGTACATTTCACATTATTTCTTTGTTTTGATATAGAGGGTTAGTTAAAAGTCTGGAGACACCCCCTTAACTCTCCACCGAGCATTGATAGAAAATCCAAACCCGGGGGTTGTTTATAGTCATAAAAGCACACTTCCCCATGCATAGGGCAACGTTGCCCCCCAACTCAAAATCGGAATTTTTGGGGGCTACTCAATATTTTTAAATGGGAAGTATGGTCATGTGATACCTTATTTTAAAGGTCTATTTAAGACTAGGAAAATGACATAAAGAAAATAAAAATCGGAAAACCCAAAACAAAATAGCGGCCCTAAACGTGTTGAAATAACTCGACATAAAGTTGCTAATATCTCGAAAAGGAAGAGTTTTTAGAAAAAAATTCAAAAGACAAAAATGTTTATCTCAAAGTGCTTGACCTAAAATATTGCTTCCAAATCGATTTCGTAAATTTTATTTTTTACAACATTTTTTAAGATATGGAGGAGTAAAAATAAAATTTCGTTGTACAATAATATTCTGCAGAAAAGTTATTTTTGTCAAAATTGACAGTTAAGGGGTTTCTGAAATAATAGATTCATTTCGTAAATTTTATTTTTTACAAAATTTTAAGATGTAGGAGTCGACTTAAAATTTGCGAAATCGAGTTGGAAGCAATTGTTTAGGTCAAGCAATTTGAAATAAACATTTTTTGTCTCTTGAAATTTTTTCTAAAAACTCTTCCTTTTCGAGATATTAGCAACTTTATGTCGATTTATTTCAACACGTTTAGGGCCGCTATTTTGTTTTGGGTGGTCCAATTTTGATTTTCTTTATGCCATTTTCCTAGTCTTAAATAGACCTTTAAAATGAGGTATCACATGACCATACTTCCCAAAAATACCGATTTTGAGTTGAGTGGCAACGTTGCCCTATGCATGGGGATGTGTGCTTTAATGACCTATAAACAACCCCCGGGTTTGGATTTTCTATCAATGCTCGGTGGAGAGTTAAGGGGGTGTCTCCATATTTTTAACTAACCCTGTATATTTAACGGTTAAACCAGCGTATACAGCGTAAACTACAACACAGACGAAGCTTTTGGTCTGAATCAATTTGTAAATTTACAATGTTTGCTTGTCACGTCTGTTTGCAAAACCAATAATTTTGTTGATTTATTTTGTATATTTAAAATGTTTTTAATAGAACCCTATATATTTCCGGGATAAAAAGTAGCGTAGATTAGTCTCTGGAGAAGCCTCTACATGCAAATTAAAGTTTCGTCAAAATTTGTTCAGACGTTAAAAAGATTAGCCCGGGCAAACAAACAGACAAAACAAAAAATTAAAACTGCATGTTTAGGTTTTGGTAAAGCGTGAATAACCATATGAGCTAGAAAAAAGTGTTTATTTTGAAACCGCTGACACTTCAATTTTATTTATATGTATGGATAATCACTTAACAATTTATCATAACAATTTTATTTATATGTATGGATAATCACTTAATTTTTCAT
>JAGFPH010017964.1:4162-16914 GCA_018207615.1 Philaenus spumarius | reverse complement strand
GTAAACTACAATCCATTACATAAGAAATGAAGATAGAAGTTCAGCATTACGATTATATGTTCGGTAGAGGTAGACACTCCAGGTATGTAGACCTGTAAGTAAAAATGTATAACTTGTACATTATATAAACCACTATACCATAAATTTAGTATATAAGAGCATAGAATCGAAAAGTTATGACACTTTTCAGATCAATAATAAATGCATTTCAATCGCTGAAGAGATGTCGTAAATATGATACAAAACGATCGTGATATCAGTTCAAATCCCCATATTCTAGCAACGAAAAAGGTTTCATGTTACAGTATATATTTTATGAACTATTATTGTATTCAATATCAATATTTCTTGTTTGCATAAAAAGTCTTAGTTAAGAATTATAACAAGTATTAATACTCATAAAATAACTCGAAAAAGTTTCAAGTTTGACTAAATACATTCTTTGGTTTATAAAAAAAAACCTTTTTGAATATTTAGTAAGATATATTATTATGAACTAACATTAGGATTACTATTAAGTGTTATTAACTCTTTTGAGACAACAATTAAACTTAAAAATAATAGCACAGTATATTAATTTTAGTGCAGACAAAACTGAATTGAAGATATATTTACTACACCATTAGCCTAATGGAAAGCTTTTGGTCCTGTTTATTAAAAACATAAATGACGAAACATGACGATTATTTATAAACAATAATTTTAGTGACAGTATTTCCATAAATATGTCTTTTCCTATATATCTTTCACACACAAACACCTGAATAAATTTGGCGATGCAATTAATAAATATAGCGAAATCAAATTAATGAATATAATAAGATATTCTAATATACTGGTCCATTGCTCCGTTACAAAACTGTTATAATTAAAAGTCTTCATTTCTAACTGAACTTACTAAATCGCAATACACTAATTAACGCCCACCATCACAATAATTGAAAAAGAACTACGTTATTTATTTACAGTCCGCACATACATTTCGATAACAATGTTATATTCAGAGGTTGAACATAACTAAATTCTAAAGTGATACAAATACTGAAATAACAATTCCTTCTATGTATCAAGAACCTTCTAATTTTAACTCTCAGTGGGCTTAAGACGAAGGTTTCAAGTATTTATGTAAACATCAAATAAAAATAATTTAAAACAGTTATTATTATTTAAACTACTACAGACAATGAACCCCTCTTATGATAAAGACATAGTTTATTTTTGTAGGCTATATGAAACCACAATTAAATTTAGTAAAAATCCAGAAAATAAAGTTAATATACATAAATTTTTAAATAAGTCCTTACAATTTTTAGGTCCGACATTTTCCACAACGATTAAGTCTTCCGTACCTTTCCGGTTGTACTGGCGTTTTGTGCTGAGTTTGTGTATAATGTCAATGTGTAGCGAGTCATTTTTGTGTTTGTTTTATTTAATGGCTGACACGACATTTTAGGAGTGAAATAATTGAAGATAAGGAGTTTAAATGTTTTAAATAACTAGACAAGCAGTCACCTAACGGACTAAACAAAGTAGGCTAATAGTGAATTAAACGTAATAAAAAAATAAAATAATTAACGTTAAATTTAAAAAGTGTTACAAGACGTGATGGTTTTGACTAATATATCATAATTATATGAGTAGAATATTTTCCTAAAACGTTATTTCTATAACTAAGAGGAATGGATTGAAAGCTGTAAATAATAATAATTATATTTAACTCGAACTGAATACGGTACAAACTATACACAATTGTATCTTTATCTAAATAATGTTTTCATTCTTATTTATTTCGACACTTTTTAAATTCTACTGACATGTACTGATTGAGGTTTTACTATTTTCAGTCTTTTCTTGTTTTATTTATGTGATTTAAGTTTTCAACATGCGATAAAAATTAAACATACTAACCATTTGGTTAAGTTAAAAAGTAAATTGGCATTTATATAAATGGACGAGAACGGAAAATCATATTTCTATTTTAATGCTTAGTGAAAAAACATACCTGCAATTGTTGCATATGTTATATAAATGTTCTCTTTGAATTAACAGTGATTTTTCTTACTATAATAAAACTTTCTAGGGTTAAAAAAAATTATAATAATGTCGGACCTTATAGTTTGGTTGGTTCCCCAAAATCGATAAAAACGAAAAATACCATAAAAGTAGTTTTTCCGCTGCGAATGGAACGAAAAACAATGCGTGAGTCGAAGCTGGAGGCTTATGTGCAAAGAAATTCGACTAATATATTTCGTATATCTAGGTAGCTATTCAGCACCTTCGTGAGTATACCAATTTCCCAAATAGTTGGTTGAAACCCTTAAACATATAAATTTAATTAATTTTGGAAATTCGCTAAACTTACGTCAGCGGTTCAGCTGCGTGATCGAATTAGGTATAAAACTGAAAGAAAAATTATAGGTATAATTTTGTAAAATAAATTACACACTTACAGTAAATATTTGTACAGGATTAAATTTATTAATTTATAATCCGTCTAGGCTTGTGTGCTAAATGTAGAGATCTATTATATTATTAATGTAAAACCGATTTAATTTCATAAGTTTCCCTTTGTTGAATCAAATTAATAATAATTCGACCACGCAGCTGAATCGCTGACGTGAGTTGAGCAAATTTCCAAAATTAAGTTTACAAGCCTATGTTTTAGGGTTTCAACCAACAATTTGTGAAATAGGTCTATTCACGACGGCGCTGAATAGCTGCAAAATTGCATATTGGGAATATCTTCAATACACAAAGCAATGCGTACTTCGCACGCCAAACCCACGGTAGAATCCACCACATGGCTTTGAAACTGGTACTTCTATGGTATTTTACGTTTTGATGGATTTTGGGGGAACCAAGCGAGCTATAAGGTCGCGTAAAAAAACAAAATGTGCAGAATAACATCCACATTTATATTTGTAGAAAAACAAATTCATTCTCGTAGAGAAAAATTCCCAAAATAGTTACTTCCGGTCAAAAAAGGTGCTTCCGATTGTTGGATTTTTTTGGCTAACGAACTCGTCCGAGTGACGTAGACAACCGACATGTGTACTAAATTTGAACCAAATCGGACTTAAAATGCGGCCGCTAGAGTGCGAACGCATATATACATATTTATGATTTTTAATGAAACCCCAAAACGTGTTCTGGGGTCCATGATCGGTGCTCATTTGCTACTCCCGACCTTGGGTCTTACTATAAGGGCCACTGCAATAGCTCATTTTTCCTATGGAAATTCGCCAATTAGCAAACAATATTTCAGACCTAAGTTTTATAAATACTTGTATAATTCCAGCTAAGCCTTAATTAAAATGGGTTGAAAATTGAAGTTGATAACCTTAATTAGTCTATTATAATAATCTTCTGTTGTGTATACTTCAAATGCAAATAGTTTATTCCATACTACGATATTTTCTCGGGAATGGAGATGGATTAGAACTGAGACGTGTATTTTATAATAGAAGAAAGACAATTTTCATGATATAAAATATTACCAAAATGTGATACGGCAAAACAGTATTTCAAACTGATCAGATAGACCTAGTAGTAAAGAATAAAGTTAGCATAATTTTAATGGTGATAGGTGTTTGATTATGATGTTGTAAGCTTTTTCGTTTATTGTGTTTGCTATTACCTAACCTAAAAAAACTGCGTTTGTGAAGAAAAATTACCAGATTCTAAATTTGCCAGTTTGGTTGTTAATGTAGGCTAATATATGTAAATGTTGTCAAGAAATGTGGTTCAGAATAGGCTTGACCTAAAATTGTGTTAAGCTTTTGATCCAAACCAGATGTTTTATTTGTAATATGTAACAACAGATGTTTGAATTATAATGCAGTAAGACCTTTTCGTAGATTTTGTTTTTATTTTGTTAATAGGCTTGGCATTATAGTACTGAAAGATGTTTTGCAATTTGTTCCATTATATTTTACAAAATTTTATTTGCTATTTAAAATACAATGAATTAAGATACTAACTTAATAATAGAATAAAACTCTAGGCCTATGAAAGGCTTTATAGGCTATAATTTTCTTGCACATGCGTGGGAACACTGTTGCAATACGGCGAGGCTAGTAAAGTTAACCGTTAACTCAATGAATACAGAAACTATAAGAAGCGCAATGTATATGGAGAATAGTCAGCCGATTTTATTCGCGCCAAAACAAGCTTAGCACGGCGGCCGCAACGAGGCGCAGGCTGTCGGCGCCAGTGTCGCACACTCCCCTCCAACCCCTTGCCATCGCACCAGCGACCACAGAATAAAATAGACTGTCCCATCGCCTGTATACAGTATGAAATAATGAAGTGTGCCTAAACTATCTTGGGAAGGTCTAGAAAGCCAAAACGGCTCGGAGATGATGCTAAAATTGTGATGCTCGTGTTTCAAATACACTGTTGTTTTGAACACTTGCAACACACCGATTTCTTTGAAATTTTACACACTGACAGAATATTAGTGTAGGATGATTGTTATAAAAATTATTAATTATAAAAAATCTTTAAAGGTATACATACATTTCCAAAGCTAAGATTTAATATGGAACTTTAAATTGTGACACGAAAAAGTTGCTCTGTGAGAAATTTTTGTTTTTTGGTCAGAGACGAAGTGTAAGCGTAAAAGTTTGAGCCAATAAGTTAAATTTTATGAAACATATTTTTTCAAAAAATTAGCTCAAGTGGTTTGGTTTTTACAGCAGGTTAACGATTAAGTAAGCGCCAGAATCTCGCTATATTCCCACGGCTCACGGCTACCGTCTCGTTATATAGCTTTAGTAATACATTTTAACTGCTTTTCCCCGTTAGTAAAAAGTTTGATTTTCATAAATCACTCTAAGATTAAAGGTAAAATGATTTAGAATGTTGTATGATACTAATATTTATTTTAATCTAAACATTGTTTACCATTCAATCAACATAGCTTAGCACACTATATAAAATGACATTTAAGTGTATTTTCTTTACGTTATTATTCTGTATAGAAATCAACAAATAATACTGTAGCTGTTTATAGTATGACAAAGTAACACATAATTACGGAAAGAAAAATAATAATGACAACATAAATATGGCATAGCAAACTATATAAAATGACATTTAAGTGTATTAACTTTACTTTATTATTCTGTATAGAAATCGACAAATAATACTATAACTCTTTATATTATGTCAAAGAATACAATTTATATGTGCCGGTAAAACATTTATTGATCGAAAATTTTCAAAGTTATTAGCTAAAGAAACAAAAAATGTTCAGTAACAGAAGAAACAAGTTCAACTTTAGGCTTAGGCCTACGTAAAAAGTAGTAAACATTTTTTGAAATTTGTTTTCAAAATATACAAAGGTTTTATCATTTAACTCTTAATAGAAGTGTATACCTTATAACATAAAAAAATGTATTCTTTGATGAAAATATAGTTGAAATGTAATGGTGTATGCTACTTTACAGAAAATTGAAGTTATAATCCTTATTGGAATTAAATTTTATAAGAAATCAGATGAGCCATTTAAATTTTAGTTATTAAAGAAATTTACTCATATGTTGGTGTTTGTTTTCTTACTACATAGTGTACCATAAATAATTGTGACAAAATGCGTGGTGAAAGCAAATTTTATTTGTTTTATTTAAATACTAGCTGTTGTACCCGTGGCTTCGCACACGGTCCAAAGTTTCGCAGCATAGTAATTAATGTTTATTGTTTTAAGGGTTTTTATTACATTTTCACCCCGATGCGGCTTTGCACGGATAGACAAATCAAAGTTAACTGTATATTAGCAACAAAAACATATCAATAAATATAGTACACTATGTGCATCTTATGGGGATTTTTAGTAACTTAGACCCTCCAAACCACCCTAAAATTTAGAATTTTTTGGAAACCTTTCTTAGGGAGCACCTAGGGCTATAGAGGAAGCTACATACCAAATTTCTACGTAATAATTACTAATATTTTAAAGCGGACGCACATGTTCGTCCATAGCACATAGGCTTATATTTGCTAGAAAGCTATATAAGACGGAAGCAGTTTCATGCGACAGTTATGGGTGATGGATGTTAAGGTTATCCATGACTAAACCATATTCTTTGTTAAAACCTTTATTATTAAAAACTTTACATTAAAATATTTTAGGATTGCCCATGGATAAATCATACTCTATGATAAAACCTTTATTATTCAATTTTTACATTGAAATATTTTAAATACAATTGACTGTTTAACATACAACAAAATTACACGTGTGACTGTTAAAGTGACGGCTTGCGTGTCGATTTATGTAGGATTACCCATGTATTAATCGTAATCTATGATAAAACCTTTATTATTATTTTTTTACATTTTAATAACCTAGAAATACTGAAATCGGCCTAGGCCAATGTTAAACGATTGTTGTTGAAGACAAAGAATGCATTTAGTTGTCAGAAATTAATAATTTAAAAATACTATTTAAAAAGTAATAACTTTATGTAGGCATACTATGTTGAGGAGATTTTTAACTTGGTAAATGTGTACAATTATAAAGATTATTTAGATATGATTTTATATAACTGTAGGATATTTGTGATATTTTTGTTATATAAATATTATATTTTTTATCAAAATACCAAACTCTATCAAATTATAGGCATATTGTAGTTGTTGTACCCGTTCTTCGCACGGGAATATATCATGGTGTAAGCAGAAGTATAATACAATCAGTCTGATGGTAAATGTGGACAAATTGTAACAAATGGAGGTAAAAATGTATATATTTACGTGTCACTTAAAGAGTGGTCGAGAATTGTCAAAAACCTCTGACGGAATAACGAGTTTTTCATTAAAAAACATGTTTTGACTCGTCACTTACTTATTTTACCCAATTTGTAAAAATTCGACTTGGGGGAGGAGATCCCCCAGGGGCATGTACACTTTACCGTTGTACTGGCAAAGATGGTGCTTCCTAAAGAGTGGTCGAAAATCGTCAAAAATGCTCTAGTACACACCGTTTTCGAGATATTTACGATTTTTGTGAAAAAACAATGAAAAAGCTTCAAATCATTGCAATATAATCGAAGCCGACGGAATAAAACGTGTTTTTTGCATTAAAAAACATTTGTTTTGACCCGTCTCTCAATTATTTTACCCAATTTGTAGAAGTCAAAATTCGACTTGGGGGAGGGGGGGGAGAGCCCCCAATAGCATATACACTTTACCGTTGTATAGCCCATAACTGGCAAAGATGGTGCTTCCTAAAGAGGGGTCGAGAATCGTCAAAAATGCTCTAGAACACACTGTTTTCGAGATACTGACGATTTTTGTGAAAAAACAATACGCTTATGAATACTATCGTTGTAAGAAATAAATGTACCAATTTCCAGCTCTCTAGCTTTATGGAAAGTATAATAATTAATTTGTATTGTTTTAGGGGTTGTTATTACAATTTCACCCCTTAGCAGAACAGTATAAAATGCAAATATAGTTTACATTTTATATGTACCTTGTAAGAAATAAATGTACAAATTACCAGCTCTCTAGCTTTATGGGAAGTATAATAATTAATTTGTATTGTTTTAGGGGTTGTTATCTCATTTTCACCCTTAAGAAGCACGTGAAAAAAGGAAATATGGTTTACATTTTATAAATGTCTTGTAAGAAATAAATGTACCAATTTCCAGTTCTCTAGCTTTATGGGAAGTATAATAATTATTTAATATTATTTTAGGGGTTGTTGTTAAATTTTCACCCCTTAGCAGCACATTGAAAAATACAAATATGGTTTACTTTTATATATTATATCTTGTAAGAAATGAATGTACCAATTTCCAGCTCTCTAGCTTTATGGGAAGTATAATAATTAATTTGTATTGTTTCAGGTGTTGTAATTACAATTTCACCCCTTAGCAGCACAGTGTAAAATGCAAATATAGTTTACATTTTATATGTACCTAGTAAGAAATAAATGTACCAAATTCCATCTTTCCAGTCTTAATGGATGTATAATAATAAATATTTATTGTTTTAGGGGTTGTTTCAACCCTTAAATCAAAATTATTTATAGCCTATGTCTCATTCCAGGTCATGAACTATATGTGTGCCAAATTTCATTCAAATCCATCCAGTACCATTCAGTCAAACAAATAAACAAACATACAAACTTTCACATTTATAATATTAGTAGGATTCAGATAACTCATCAATAATGTAAATACTCTTCAACAGAATAAAAACTTTTTTTAAAGAGATAATTTATAACTTGTTTAAAAAAATTATATTTTATTAATTACAAAAAACAATTTATTAAAGTTTTATTCTCATGTATGATGGTGTATTTTCAAAATTATTATTATAATATGTTGACAGTACTTTTACCAATATTCTGATAATTTTCATTTGCATTTTGAAAATAATGTTGTGATTAATGTTTTATGGGTAGTTATACATTAATTTATTAGCCGGAAAAATTCAAATTATATTATATATGCTTAAAATATTATAGCTACAAACAAATGGAAACTCGTTGCCTTGGACAAGGAAGAGAGAAATTGTGTATTTCGCTAGTAGCAGCTGGGCCAACGCTTTCATTCTCTCTGAGTGAAATTCTCTGTCTCTCTCTAGCACAGGCACGGCGGCAACAGTGGCGCTTCCGCTACCTAGTGAACGCCGTGGCAACCTCGTCAAATTCAAATAAAACTGGGCTGAATTTTTTAACATGGGGATTGCGCTTCTTATAGTTTCTGTATTCATTGGTTAACTTGACTTAAAATATTTTTGGTTGTGAAGAATAGTTACCTAATTATAAATTTGCCAAGTTGGATGTTATTGTAATAAATGTTACATTATTACTAATTACTACTGTATTAATAAAGTGTAAATGTAACGTGTGTTGGTTCAGTATAGGCCACACCTAGTTTATGTTATAGGGCTGGGAGTAAAAAACGCACTTTGATTATTTTAAACTCTTAAAATTAATATTTTGCGAAATACTTTCTTAGGGCACGTCTACATAGTTTTGTGAAGGTGTCCTCAACATTTTAAGTCTCTAGCTATCATAGTTTTGACTGTACGTTGATTATGAATCAGTCAGTTATTCAGTAAGTCAGTCAGTCAGTCAATCAGTCAGACTTCTTCTTTTATATATAGTACTAGCTGACCCGTACGGCGTTGCCCGTGGTTTTAATTAGCTGGGGGTCGTAGAAAAGATATTTGAATCACTTTGTAACATCCGCGTTAATTTAGGATGTAACAAACTGGTTCAAATAGAGTTTGTTATTTTAAATGTATAGGCCTAATTAATTAGTATAAGATTTTGTTTAGTATTTAATATACAATTATGTATCAAAATAAAGCTACGAATGTAATATTTTAATGGCATTTAGTTTAATTCAGATGGTTTGTTTAGTTTTCAATAAAATATGTTTAAACTTGTGTATGTTTATGGTTATGCATGGTGTCAAATAATTTTTTTGTTATTATTATTATTGATAGCGAAAATATGTTTTGAAAAGTATTAAAAAGTTCATAGTTATGATATATTTTATATAAACAATATTTTAAGCAGCATATCTCTAAGTAGGCCTATATAGATATTTAATAACCAATGTTTGAGTTGAATTATAATTCTGTAAGCATTTTTATTTGTGTTTGTTTATAGTTTTTCAATCTAACCTTAAAAAGCTGTTGGTTTTGAAGAGCATTAAAGTGATTATAAATTTTCTAAGTAATGTTGCTATGGCAATACATGTAAACAAACATAAGCTTTTTATACGAACAGCTGTTTTTGTGAGCTATGGTTTTGAGTTCATACAATAAAAGCTGTTCAGTTTCTTCCAAATTTGAAACTTTTTCGGGAAACTTTTCAAACTTTTCTTTACGTATAAACCTTCTATGAACTACTACAAACATTTTAAGACCAAAAATAGCCAAATCGGTCCAGCCGTTCTCGAGTTTTAGCGAGACTAACGAACAGCAATTCATTTTTATATATATAGATAGATACAGATTTGAACATTCTGCATACTTTCGTATGATACTAAAATGTATTAATATATAAATTGGTCAATATAATATGTGCAATTGTGCATTGACCTGAAATGGAGCACAAGTTATAATAATGTATATAGATGGAAATTGCAACACAGTGACTAAAAACAGCTATTCACTCTATACAGAGTGGCCTCAGGGCCATTTCTATAGCCTTACAATGATTGTTATACAAATAAACATAACAGGTAGGTCATTAATTTACTGGAAAAGGCGTAGCCTACTATGTTTATCATTAGGTCTCGGCGTGTCAGGATCTCACGCTATGGAGTCAAATAAACCAATTTAGCATACAGTATTTCAAATACATAGTTTCTATTATAAGTTATGTCTAACTAACTTCCTCCATACAAACTGAAAAACTTTCTTCATACATAACCTTTACCTTTGTAATTTCATACATACAGTACATCTTGTACGTGATTTAACAAGGACACTAGTTATCAACTCCTATAAAAAAGCGAGTGTACGTCAGTAAGTACGTACATACGTACGAGTAACAATATAATATAACAGCTGATTTCACCCATCATCTGTAATACTTAAACAAAACCTAGCGTAGATTATACTTTGTGGTTATATTTACAACTTCAATCAATAATATACGTCTTGTAAAGTAATGTTTTTAAATATGTATTAACGTAGGCTATATAATACGTTATAAGATTTACTTTGAGGTTATAAAAGGAATATACATACAACCTTTTATTATCAATATATTTATAGTCCAATCAAATTAGCTCTGGAATAGCTTCATTTCAGAAAAATATGGAAAGAGCTCTGAATCGAACTGAAAATGATTTCAACCGGCTCAGGACCAACCCCTCTACAATTCCTACAGTCGATTAGGAGTGAGCTATAACAAGGGTTGAAATGGCAGGGGTGAAAAGGGGTAACTTTTTTAATTGACCCCCAAAAAAATATTTCTTAGTGCCAAACTGTAGAATATTAAAAAATAAGAAACTTTCAAATTTAAATTTTTTTGACATAACCTCAAAATCTGGAGATAAATGGATATACAATTTTTACGAAATTATTTTTTTTCTCGGTCAAAAATACTTTAATTTAAAAACTTTTTGGAGAAAGTGTGTCTTTCAATGACACAAAAAAGCTAAATTTTTTTCGTAAAATAATAATAATTTGATTTCGCAATTTTTAAGTTTTTTGAAAAATATGAGGTCAAATTAAAAAAAATCGGTGAAGCAGGGTTTTTATTGTAAAAAGTTTATTTTGGACTCATTATCTTCGTCGTTTTATAAACTTTATGGAAAAAAATTGAACATATTTTTTTTCGAATTTTAAAATATCAAAAATAGGAAAAAACTAAAATCTTAGATTTTGAATAAACTTAAAATTTCGTATACAGTGTCCAATTATATTTTATCGATAAATATGGTATAAGTTTTTCATAATATTGATATTATTGACAAAATAGTAGAGTCAGAATTATTTTTTTGGCTTTTTCAACAAAAATCACAATTTTATTTAAAAAATTCAATACGGCCAAGGTTTTAGAAATTCAGAGGAGAAAATTCCCCAAAAGTAACCCTTAATAGTAACTTAACATTACAAATAATAACACCTACCATCAATTCATTCATAAAAAAGTTCAGATGATTTCGAAATAGAGGTACTCATAGAAAATTCATGTAAAAGAAAATCAAGTATGCTCTATTTTACAGTATTTTACACTTTAACGTATATTGATCGCATTTTAGAGGTATATATAATATTATATATTTAGAAATAATATAAATAAGGTCTAATTATTAGTCGATAGTCTAGGTCTTTTCGATAATGAACTGCAAAACTCCCTGTTAGAATTTTCAGAATCTAATCTACGAAAAAAATTTAGCATATTTGTTTCATTGAAAGACACACTTTCTCCCAAAAGTTTTTAAATTAAAGTATTTTTGACCGAGAAAAAAAATAATTTCGTAAAAAATGTATATCCATTTATCTCCAGATTTTGAGGTTATGTCAAAAAAATTTAAATTTGAAAGTTTCTTATTTTTTAATATTCTACAGTTTGGCACTAAGAAATATTTTTTTGGGGGTCGATTAAAAAAGTTACCCCTTTTCACCCCTGCCATTTCAACCCTTTCTATCGCTCACCCCTAATCGACTGTAGGAATTGTAGAGGGGTTGGTCCTGAGCTGGTTAAAATCATTTTCAGCTCGATTCAGAGCTGTTTCCATTTTTTTCCAGAAGAATCCTTAATTTGATTGGACTATTATTCATTTATACAAATTTAAAGAAGAGATACTCATTCGTTTAACTTCGGAAACATTCGTACGAAATATTTTTATAAACATATTCCATTATTAATTTCTCAATTTTAATATTAATAACTTCTAAATCATTAATTGATCTAATGTGAAAAAAATAGCAATTAAAAGATAATATTTTTATCTTTATTTAGATATATTAATAAGTTACACAAATACAACATTTTGAAAAATAATCTTATACCGGGTAACTGTACACATTTACCGAGTTAAAAATCCTTGTCAGCCTTGGTAGTTACGCCTACATAATGTTTGTTGTTTTTAATTAATATATTTTTTAATGTTGTATTTCTGGTGTGTATTTAATTAATCTGCCTCTGATTTATCACGGGGCTTACTAGTCAACTTCTATAAAAGCGAATGTACGTGAGTAAAACTAGTAAAGCGCAAGCTGTCTAGTGTATTGTTTGATTTATCACGGGGCTTACTAGTCAACTTCTATAA
>JAGFPH010017962.1:0-16918 GCA_018207615.1 Philaenus spumarius | reverse complement strand
CCTACAGTAGCCATCAAAGTGAGAAGATGTGTTAATGAAACAGTGCAAATTTTTTTTAAGTTTAATGAAGTAATAATCCGAACAGTGACTTAATTCTAATAGAGATTGGTATACTCTAGATTAACTATTTAAAATATGAACAATTGAATGTGTGGAATGAACAATAGAACTTAAAATTATATAAAATTAAAAATCTTCAAAAGACTTTCTGTAACCCAAATCCTAAATTAGCAATCCCTATAATTTTGAACTTTCCTAGAGTGATGTGAATGCGTATAATATATTTAAGGAGGTATATTCAGTGCCAGCAGAGTGCCTACCCCGAGATACTTTTAAAATTCAATGAAATTAAATAAAACTTACCTTTTAATAGATATGCAAATTTCTACCAAAATTGAGCTAAGCCAGGGTAACTATGAACTTTTATCAAGGCATACCCAAGAATAAAAACCAATACAAATTGTAATATTGATAAATTATTGATTTCTAATAAATGTTTGTGTTGATGATGTTCAGAAAACTTGTGTGTTAAATGATTTATTTATAATGTTAACTTACTAGTTGATGAGAAATAAGAATAGCTTCAATATTTAATAAATTTTATCATCACAAATTTTAAGCTTTTTAGAAATTTATAACAGATAAGTTATAAAATGACACCCAACAAGTGGGGCATTTTAAAGACATAGTAAAGTATTATTATAAAATGGCTCCACAACGTGTGGGCATTTAATTCAAAAGATATTTTATAAAACACATTATTATAAAATGGCGACCAACATATTGGGCTGAATATACCTTCATACATAATAAACTGACTTACCCTAGGAAATATAACAATTTAATAAATATATATGTATAGTATTAACCTGTTGGTTAGTGGGTTTTCCCTTTAGCTCCATAACCCAAATTAGTGAGTTTTTTATGTACTGTATTTCTTTTTTGTCTAATTTGTTTTTATATTGTCCCTATTATATAAAATTATGAATTAGGAGCTAAAAAAGTTAGGAATAACTATTTATAATCACATAATTTCAAATTTAGTCACTCGGATCTGAATAAATATTTGAAACACCATTGTTTATTTCACTAAAATTCAATTCAGATTCTTCACTAATACTTTCATCCTCACTCCCGGAATCCATAAAATATTCACAAATATCATCAATGGTAAGGTTTTTACGATTAGCCATTATCTAAACAAAAGAATAAACAACACAAGCCAAACTCGTTTGCGGACTTAGGTTATGCAATGACCATGTTGGAAACAGCCAGGCAAAATTATAAATTGTCTGATAGGGAATGCTCGCGCACCCTATCAGAATCAATTAGAACTAAGATAGATGTTTTATATTGCAGCCAACAGATCGCAGAATACATCTTATATAAAATTAACCAAGCCGCAAAGGTTGTGACTTTCCTAACTAAATACAAATATCAAAACGCATACGTTGCGTTGTTACTTTTATTGGCGCGTCGAATGGCTGCCGCAGCACATGCGGCATTACTAACCAAGAGGTTAAGATAGACCTAATTTAAATTTTAGTTGTAGGCCTATATAGATGTATTAGAAATAAGTGATGTTAAGTTAAGCACAAATAGCCAAGCCATATCTGTGATTTAGATGTAAAATTAGGAACATAATCAAAATTTATAAAAATGAATCCCAACAACGAAGAGAACCCCAAATACAATCTAAGACCGACTATTCCCCAAACTAAGAAAGCTATAGAAGGAGAGATTAAAAATCCTAGACCATCTACTTCAACTGAAACCAGAACCAACGTCCCAATAGAACATTCCGAAACTGAAAACCCTGAATCTAGCACAATGCAACCTACTGTAAGCCTAATAGATCAAATGGCAATATTAATTCAAAACCTACAATTAAATATTGACCAGAAATTTAAAGAAAATGAACTAACATTAGAATCCAAATTCAAAACTAATTTAGATCTAACACTAGAATCTAAATTTAAAGAAAACGAACAGAATTTAAATTTTACATTAGAATCTAAATTTAAAGAGAACGGACAAACTTTAGAAACTAAATTCCAACAGAATGAACAAAATTTAGAATTAAAATTTCGACAAAATCAAATAGAAAATCAAACTTTCATAAGCAACAGTTTCCAAGAAATTCAAACCGAATTAGAAGAAGTTAAAGACTGCCTAACTAATCAAATAAATAAAGTAGAAGCACAATTTACATACAAACTAAATGAAATGGAACAAACTATTGAAATTAATAGCAAAAGAATTGAAACTATAGAGACACGATTAGATGAAACAATAAACAGTAGAATTTTAAACGAATCACTGAATAAGCAAGAATGCACATTAGATAGTAAACTAAAAGAGACTAAAACTATTTTAATTAATGAAGTACAAAATATGATAGCTGACTTACCTAAAAGTAGCGCCGAAACCACAATTCCGACTCCAATTAACGTAATTTGCAATGCAAGCAATCACGACGGCAACAATCCGATTACACCCACACTTCCACATTTCAACGGAAGGCACAGTAACCCTAATGAGTATTTATATAGAATAACTCGATATTACGAACGATTAACCAATCGAAAGATTACTCAGACCGGAGACAATCAAGATTGTCTATTCGACATCATTGAGAATAGCTTCGAAGGTGCCGCAGCCAAGTGGTGGCAGTTAATCAAAGACGACATACAAGACTTTCAACAATTTAGGACGGAATTTTTAGCTAAATTTTGGAATTGCGATGTGCAGAGAGGTACGAGGCAGAAGTTGGAGTTCGAACATTACAGGCCAGGAGGAAAGTTATCAAGGAGTGAGTATTTTATCGAGAGAGTCCTCACCATGAAGTCAATGACACCACAACCGAAGGAGGAGGATATCATTGCAGCGCTAGTAGAGCATTTCGACCAGCGAATTCAGGACGCGCAACGAGTGCAAAATATAATGAGCACCAAGGAATTTGCCGATCTACTGCAGAGAGAGGACACTGAAGAGACAAACGCAGGAATACGGAGACGAAATTATTCGAACGCCAGGGGAGGAGCTAGCAACCAACACGTCCGATCCAGCCAGCCATATCAACATAATGGATACCAGAACAATTCGAGGAATCCACAATTTAAACCGGCTGAAAACAACAACAACAGATATAAGACTCCGAGAGATCACCCCTATAGCAACCCACCCAGATTCCAACAGCACCAGCGACCAAATCCCTACCAAAATGGACCTTACCAGCAGAATAACCCAAAATGGCAACCACAATCTAGACCATACGAGAGGCAACCTGGACCGATCCAAAGCAACTTTAGATCCATGCCACAGCAAAACATAAGAGCCGGTTACCAGAACAACAATTACCAGGAGAGGAGACAGAACGCCTACCCAACACCCGAACAGCAGAGGGTATGCCAACTTATTGCTACGAACACCAGAACAGAGACGACAACCAGAGACGAACCAGCCAAGGAGAATAGCACTGACCAACCAGCGTTAAACTCCAAAGCACTGGCGTAGGAAATAACGATGAATCATTTAACGGCTGTACAAGTGAAATCGACCCCCAACATCCACATAGTACTTCACATCATGCTCCAGAGCAAATAAATCAAATAAAATTCGGACACATGCCAAACGACAACATCAAACATACACACTATAAAATCCTAAACATGTATTGTGACAGAGAATTCTTGTTACAAGAAGACAACCCGGAAACAAATGACCAACTAACAAATTACAAATGCCCAGAAATTGAAATGAAACTTAATGGAATTCCAACTAAAACATTAATCGACACAGGTAGCTCTATCACGTGCATATCAGACACATGGTTTCAAAACAACAAAGAAAATCTAAAACATTTCGAACAATTACCAGTCAGTAACACCTATATAACAACAGCGCTAAATAACAAGTCCAAAAAAATTTCATTCATAATTCTATTACAAGCTGAAATACAGCATATACAATTCGACATACAGTGCATAATAGTGCCGTACTTAGTAAAAGACTGTATAATGGGAATGGACATGATAAGAATGTTGAGAATGGTTATAAACTTCGATGAAAACACATTGAGAATATGCGATAAGCACAATGAAATGTTAAAAATGAAGTTTGGAAATGAATAAAGAGACTCGATGAGATGCAGAATTTTACATTACAATCGAAACAATGAAGAATGGATAAGAGACGACGTGCATACGACTGAAGAAGGTAAAACCGAAATGGAAAATGTAGTAAAAGATAATGAGAATTTGGAACCTAACGAAAAACACCAGATAGTCGAACTAATTAAGAAATACCATTCAATATTTTCCGAGAAACCAGGTCGATGTCGACTATACCAACATCATATAAGAGTCGAAAACCCCGAAAATTACAGAACACAGACATACCCCATCCCAATCAACTTACAAGATGCGGTTGAAAAAGAAATACAAAACATGTTAGATGACAATATAATCGAAATGTCAAATAGCTCATTTGTTAACCCGATAATCATAGTTAAAAAGAAATCCGGAGACCTAAGAGTGTGTTTGGACATGCGAAGAATCAATGCACATATAACTCCAGACTACGAGTGTAATAGAAGCATAAATGAATAACTCGCAAAAGCCAGCAATTCAAAGTGGTTAACTACATTAGACCTAACCTCTTCCTATTGGCAAATAGAATTAGACTCAGAATCACGACCGTACACAGCATTCCAATTCCGAGGAAAAATATACCAATACGTAGTGACCCCATTTGGATTATCCACATCCCAAGCTGCATTGGTAAGAGCATTAGACCATGTATTTAGTAACTCAATCGAAAATTTCTCCCTTGTATAGATGACATATGTATAGTTTCACCAGATTTCGACACACATTTAAAACATTTAGAATATGTATTCCAAAAATTAAGAGATGCCAACATGACAATTAAATTAAGCAAATCAATATTTTGTAGAGACAGAGTGCCATTTCTGGGATACTACCTCACAACCACAGGCCTCGAACCAGATCCGGACAAAATTAAATGCTTCCAAAATTTTCCGACCCCTACCACTAGGAAGGAATTAAAACGTTTCTTAGGAGGGATAAACTATTACAACAAATTTGTAGATAAATATTCGAAGACTGTACAACCACTCATGAGGCTTACCTCAAAGAAAACTAAATTTATTTGGACTAGTAAGGAAGAAGAAACGTTCCAGGAAATTAAAACGTTATTTTTGAAAACCAATGTCCTAAGCCACCCAATACCAAATCAGCCATATTATTTACAGACCGACAGTTCTGACTTTGCAATTGGAGGACATCTATATCAAATTGATGATAATAACAATAAGAAAGCGATAGTATTTATCTCCAAAACGCTTAAAAATTGTGAAATAAGATATACAACCACCGAAAAAGAATTATTAGCAGTTGTGTATTGTGTGCAGAAAGTTCGACACTATATAATGAACGCAAAATTAACAATCATTACCGATCATAAAGCCCTAACCTTTTTAAAAACATGCCGATTATTGAACACTAGATTAACTAGGTGGATACTAGCACTACAAGACTACCCATTCGAAATTATCCATTGTAAAGGAACTGACAATACCCTAGCAGATTTATTAAGTAGAGTCAGAATCGATGAAAATTCCAAATTACAAACAAACCCATCTTCAGATTTATTAATAGCACACATAGAAAGACAATTCAGTTCAACACTTAGAGATAACCTCAAAACATTACCACAACTTCAACAAGATGATCCGACCATTAAACAAAAATACATAACAACCTTAAATTCAATTATAGATAATGATACAAATGAACAGAATAAATTTAAAATACACAACGATATACTCTATCAAAAACACAATCAAAAGTGGTTGATAGTAATACCAAACGTATTAGTTGACGGATTAGTGTCAGAATGTCACCTATACTATCTTCACTGTGGTGCTAAGAAATGCTTAACAACATTACAGGAAGACTTCATATTTAAGAACATGTCCAGACGTATAAGAAAACTCATAGGAACTTGTGATATTTGTCAGAAATGTAAACATAATAATCATCCCCTATACGGAGAGACAAGTGGAGTCAAGTGTGAAGGCAAAAGCGACCTAATAGCTGTTGATTTAATAGGACCGTTACCAAAAAGCCGAGGAGGTGTCCAATACATATTCATTATACTCGACACATTTACTAAATATGTAAAATTATATAACATAAAACGCGCAACCGCACAAACTGTCACCGACAGAATGTTTAAAGATTATATACCCACTTTCGGACCGCCAAATAGAATATTAACAGACCATGGCACGAAATTTAAGAGTAAAATTTGGACAAACAAGTTAGAAGAATTCAAAATTAAACATATACTAAATCCAGTATACCACCCTATGTCTAACATGGCTGAAAGACCGATTCGAGAAATTAAGCGATGTCTTCCAACCTACTGTTCACATAACCATAGGAATTGGGCAACATGCATAGATACAATAAATCAGTTTCTCAATGAATTGCAACACGAAACGACAAAATTTACGCCTAACGAATTACAATTAAATCAAAAGGATTACAGATTTTGGACAGAAATAATACGAAACCCATTCACAAATGATACCCCTTTAGAACAAAAGTTAGAACTGACAAAAACAAGAATTCAAACTACACAAGCCAAAAGAGCAGATAAATTCAATAGGACGCACAAAATAACCACTTTCAAAGAGGGCGATTTAATATTAGTCAAATCATTCCCACAATCTAGCCAAAGCTACGGAGAGACCGCAAAATTATTCACAATCTACGTTGGACCACTCAAAATATTAAAACGAATTGGCAAAGCCACATACACGTTAATCGACGAATATGATAAAACCTATGGACCTTACCATGTATCTTTGTTAAGAAATACATAACCGATGAACTTGTACAGACCAGATAAACTAATACAAATGATCAAAAGAAAGACCTGATAACCAACAGCAAACCAAATATAAAAAACAACCATACTATACGATCTGAGAATCAGAATAACAAATAGTATTTAAATCCAAACAAGATAAAGTGTAATATAAATATGAACTATGTAAGAATAACCCATATGTGTACTAATATAACCTATGTGTCAACCAAGATAATTATATCAAGACTATGTAAAATATAAACTCAAAAGTAAACATACAGTGTGAATATTTGTGTCAACAGAACTAAGTGAACCCTAATCGACGCAATCCACTACCAGTGTGACAAATAAAGTGTTTCTCAAAATAACCATATTATAATTTCTCAAACAGACTAATATATTATTCCCCATAACCCCAAAACCCAAGCACGTCTAAATGACAAACATTATAGTGTTTCCCAAACAAGTGTTGTACCCAGTGTAAATAAAAAGCAAAAAACTATATTTGAACTATAAAGTCAAAGCAATCCCCAATCCAGTGTACATAAACCCCTACTAATTACAAAAACTCATCACAAAATGAAGTGTAAGACAATATTATCCCACCATTTAATTACTATTAAATGTTCACTCTCAAACAGAGATAGCCTAGTATTAGAAACTGTAAATAGGATAAAACAAATGTTAAATTTTCAATACTGCTGAAATCAGAAGTGTACATGTTAACAATATCTGTGACGAAAGTCAAAACATTACCCAACAAGTATTTATGTTAAGTTAAGTTAAATCAATTGTTAATGTTAAGTTGTTATTTAATTTAGTTATGTATTTATGTGTCATATTGTGATTTAATACAATTATTAAACTAATTTTTAGCTCAATTAATCGCAAAAATTAATTTAAGGGACTATTTATAATAGTACAAAATCACAAATATATCAAACCTAATGTAAAGTAGCCTATCAAGAACCTAACCTTGTAGAATCGACATCCTAACTGAATGCAATAGCCTAGCCTATGATGCAATAGAAATACACATAGCCTAGCTATAGGAATTTAAAAGTCAAGCAAATGTAAAGCCAATACCATATCTAGATGTTTAATTCAATACAACTGATGTATAATTGTAAACTAGATAAGTAATGCAAAACAAACCTATTGTAAAAGCAATTGTAACCTAAACCGAATGTAACCTCCAAAACAAAACAACGCATAACAAATATAATTTCACAACACAAAGCACCACAACACATTCATATATTTATTTATCAATCACAAAACACTTCACATAGAACCACACATTATTAATAAAAGACTTCAAGCAAAACAATCCGAAATTCCATTTGTAAACATTGAACACACTGTCAAAACCAATCGCAAATTGAAAACAATGTACTAGCGTGGACCGCTAAATTACGTAACCCAATACACTAAAAATAAAAGTTTAGCGTATACAAATCAAATTGTTAGATCTGAATAATTATTTATTGTAATCCATATTATTATTTAAGTAGTCATTAGACAGTATCAATGTATGTAGATTCGACCATTGCAAAATGGAAGATAACAGCTGTTTGTATGTGTAAATGTAAGTTAACCAATCAGAAGTCAGTTTATTTTGTCGCGATAAAAACCCTTTACGATAAATAATATTTTATTAAAACTATAACAGTAAAATCAAAACGCATCTGTAATGAAAAATAATTATCAAAAATTGAAAGACAAACCATGAAAAATACGATAACAAACGCACTATATTTATTACGCTAAATGAGATTGCAAACGAACGTTGATCCGGCAGAGGAGCTACTTCGATGACGTCATGGTATTCATCCGCCGACAAATTAATGGAAAATGCGAATAAATACAAGAGTCAAGAGACCTCTAAGGAAGGATGTGAACCCCGTAGTACCGGTAGCGTCACCAAGCCAAAACCGGCGTCCTTTTCAAAAGAGTCCTACAGTAGCCATCAAAGTGAGAAGATGTGTTAATGAAACAGTGCAAATTTTTTTTAAGTTTAATGAAGTAATAATCCGAACAGTGACTTAATTCTAATAGAGATTGGTATACTCTAGATTAACTATTTAAAATATGAACAATTGAATGTGTGGAATGAACAATAGAACTTAAAATTATATAAAATTAAAAATCTTCAAAAGACTTTCTGTAACCCAAATCCTAAATTAGCAATCCCTATAATTTTGAACTTTCCTAGAGTGATGTGAATGCGTATAATATATTTAAGGAGGTATATTCAGTGCCAGCAGAGTGCCTACCCCGAGATACTTTTAAAATTCAATGAAATTAAATAAAACTTACCTTTTAATAGATATGCAAATTTCTACCAAAATTGAGCTAAGCCAGGGTAACTATGAACTTTTATCAAGGCATACCCAAGAATAAAAACCAATACAAATTGTAATATTGATAAATTATTGATTTCTAATAAATGTTTGTGTTGATGATGTTCAGAAAACTTGTGTGTTAAATGATTTATTTATAATGTTAACTTACTAGTTGATGAGAAATAAGAATAGCTTCAATATTTAATAAATTTTATCATCACAAATTTTAAGCTTTTTAGAAATTTATAACAGATAAGTTATAAAATGACACCCAACAAGTGGGGCATTTTAAAGACATAGTAAAGTATTATTATAAAATGGCTCCACAACGTGTGGGCATTTAATTCAAAAGATATTTTATAAAACACATTATTATAAAATGGCGACCAACATATTGGGCTGAATATACCTTCATACATAATAAACTGACTTACCCTAGGAAATATAACAATTTAATAAATATATATGTATAGTATTAACCTGTTGGTTAGTGGGTTTTCCCTTTAGCTCCATAACCCAAATTAGTGAGTTTTTTATGTACTGTATTTCTTTTTTGTCTAATTTGTTTTTATATTGTCCCTATTATATAAAATTATGAATTAGGAGCTAAAAAAGTTAGGAATAACTATTTATAATCACATAATTTCAAATTTAGTCACTCGGATCTGAATAAATATTTGAAACACCATTGTTTATTTCACTAAAATTCAATTCAGATTCTTCACTAATACTTTCATCCTCACTCCCGGAATCCATAAAATATTCACAAATATCATCAATGGTAAGGTTTTTACGATTAGCCATTATCTAAACAAAAGAATAAACAACACAAGCCAAACTCGTTTGCGGACTTAGGTTATGCAATGACCATGTTGGAAACAGCCAGGCAAAATTATAAATTGTCTGATAGGGAATGCTCGCGCACCCTATCAGAATCAATTAGAACTAAGATAGATGTTTTATATTGCAGCCAACAGATCGCAGAATACATCTTATATAAAATTAACCAAGCCGCAAAGGTTGTGACTTTCCTAACTAAATACAAATATCAAAACGCATACGTTGCGTTGTTACTTTTATTGGCGCGTCGAATGGCTGCCGCAGCACATGCGGCATTACTAACCAAGAGGTTAAGATAGACCTAATTTAAATTTTAGTTGTAGGCCTATATAGATGTATTAGAAATAAGTGATGTTAAGTTAAGCACAAATAGCCAAGCCATATCTGTGATTTAGATGTAAAATTAGGAACATAATCAAAATTTATAAAAATGAATCCCAACAACGAAGAGAACCCCAAATACAATCTAAGACCGACTATTCCCCAAACTAAGAAAGCTATAGAAGGAGAGATTAAAAATCCTAGACCATCTACTTCAACTGAAACCAGAACCAACGTCCCAATAGAACATTCCGAAACTGAAAACCCTGAATCTAGCACAATGCAACCTACTGTAAGCCTAATAGATCAAATGGCAATATTAATTCAAAACCTACAATTAAATATTGACCAGAAATTTAAAGAAAATGAACTAACATTAGAATCCAAATTCAAAACTAATTTAGATCTAACACTAGAATCTAAATTTAAAGAAAACGAACAGAATTTAAATTTTACATTAGAATCTAAATTTAAAGAGAACGGACAAACTTTAGAAACTAAATTCCAACAGAATGAACAAAATTTAGAATTAAAATTTCGACAAAATCAAATAGAAAATCAAACTTTCATAAGCAACAGTTTCCAAGAAATTCAAACCGAATTAGAAGAAGTTAAAGACTGCCTAACTAATCAAATAAATAAAGTAGAAGCACAATTTACATACAAACTAAATGAAATGGAACAAACTATTGAAATTAATAGCAAAAGAATTGAAACTATAGAGACACGATTAGATGAAACAATAAACAGTAGAATTTTAAACGAATCACTGAATAAGCAAGAATGCACATTAGATAGTAAACTAAAAGAGACTAAAACTATTTTAATTAATGAAGTACAAAATATGATAGCTGACTTACCTAAAAGTAGCGCCGAAACCACAATTCCGACTCCAATTAACGTAATTTGCAATGCAAGCAATCACGACGGCAACAATCCGATTACACCCACACTTCCACATTTCAACGGAAGGCACAGTAACCCTAATGAGTATTTATATAGAATAACTCGATATTACGAACGATTAACCAATCGAAAGATTACTCAGACCGGAGACAATCAAGATTGTCTATTCGACATCATTGAGAATAGCTTCGAAGGTGCCGCAGCCAAGTGGTGGCAGTTAATCAAAGACGACATACAAGACTTTCAACAATTTAGGACGGAATTTTTAGCTAAATTTTGGAATTGCGATGTGCAGAGAGGTACGAGGCAGAAGTTGGAGTTCGAACATTACAGGCCAGGAGGAAAGTTATCAAGGAGTGAGTATTTTATCGAGAGAGTCCTCACCATGAAGTCAATGACACCACAACCGAAGGAGGAGGATATCATTGCAGCGCTAGTAGAGCATTTCGACCAGCGAATTCAGGACGCGCAACGAGTGCAAAATATAATGAGCACCAAGGAATTTGCCGATCTACTGCAGAGAGAGGACACTGAAGAGACAAACGCAGGAATACGGAGACGAAATTATTCGAACGCCAGGGGAGGAGCTAGCAACCAACACGTCCGATCCAGCCAGCCATATCAACATAATGGATACCAGAACAATTCGAGGAATCCACAATTTAAACCGGCTGAAAACAACAACAACAGATATAAGACTCCGAGAGATCACCCCTATAGCAACCCACCCAGATTCCAACAGCACCAGCGACCAAATCCCTACCAAAATGGACCTTACCAGCAGAATAACCCAAAATGGCAACCACAATCTAGACCATACGAGAGGCAACCTGGACCGATCCAAAGCAACTTTAGATCCATGCCACAGCAAAACATAAGAGCCGGTTACCAGAACAACAATTACCAGGAGAGGAGACAGAACGCCTACCCAACACCCGAACAGCAGAGGGTATGCCAACTTATTGCTACGAACACCAGAACAGAGACGACAACCAGAGACGAACCAGCCAAGGAGAATAGCACTGACCAACCAGCGTTAAACTCCAAAGCACTGGCGTAGGAAATAACGATGAATCATTTAACGGCTGTACAAGTGAAATCGACCCCCAACATCCACATAGTACTTCACATCATGCTCCAGAGCAAATAAATCAAATAAAATTCGGACACATGCCAAACGACAACATCAAACATACACACTATAAAATCCTAAACATGTATTGTGACAGAGAATTCTTGTTACAAGAAGACAACCCGGAAACAAATGACCAACTAACAAATTACAAATGCCCAGAAATTGAAATGAAACTTAATGGAATTCCAACTAAAACATTAATCGACACAGGTAGCTCTATCACGTGCATATCAGACACATGGTTTCAAAACAACAAAGAAAATCTAAAACATTTCGAACAATTACCAGTCAGTAACACCTATATAACAACAGCGCTAAATAACAAGTCCAAAAAAATTTCATTCATAATTCTATTACAAGCTGAAATACAGCATATACAATTCGACATACAGTGCATAATAGTGCCGTACTTAGTAAAAGACTGTATAATGGGAATGGACATGATAAGAATGTTGAGAATGGTTATAAACTTCGATGAAAACACATTGAGAATATGCGATAAGCACAATGAAATGTTAAAAATGAAGTTTGGAAATGAATAAAGAGACTCGATGAGATGCAGAATTTTACATTACAATCGAAACAATGAAGAATGGATAAGAGACGACGTGCATACGACTGAAGAAGGTAAAACCGAAATGGAAAATGTAGTAAAAGATAATGAGAATTTGGAACCTAACGAAAAACACCAGATAGTCGAACTAATTAAGAAATACCATTCAATATTTTCCGAGAAACCAGGTCGATGTCGACTATACCAACATCATATAAGAGTCGAAAACCCCGAAAATTACAGAACACAGACATACCCCATCCCAATCAACTTACAAGATGCGGTTGAAAAAGAAATACAAAACATGTTAGATGACAATATAATCGAAATGTCAAATAGCTCATTTGTTAACCCGATAATCATAGTTAAAAAGAAATCCGGAGACCTAAGAGTGTGTTTGGACATGCGAAGAATCAATGCACATATAACTCCAGACTACGAGTGTAATAGAAGCATAAATGAATAACTCGCAAAAGCCAGCAATTCAAAGTGGTTAACTACATTAGACCTAACCTCTTCCTATTGGCAAATAGAATTAGACTCAGAATCACGACCGTACACAGCATTCCAATTCCGAGGAAAAATATACCAATACGTAGTGACCCCATTTGGATTATCCACATCCCAAGCTGCATTGGTAAGAGCATTAGACCATGTATTTAGTAACTCAATCGAAAATTTCTCCCTTGTATAGATGACATATGTATAGTTTCACCAGATTTCGACACACATTTAAAACATTTAGAATATGTATTCCAAAAATTAAGAGATGCCAACATGACAATTAAATTAAGCAAATCAATATTTTGTAGAGACAGAGTGCCATTTCTGGGATACTACCTCACAACCACAGGCCTCGAACCAGATCCGGACAAAATTAAATGCTTCCAAAATTTTCCGACCCCTACCACTAGGAAGGAATTAAAACGTTTCTTAGGAGGGATAAACTATTACAACAAATTTGTAGATAAATATTCGAAGACTGTACAACCACTCATGAGGCTTACCTCAAAGAAAACTAAATTTATTTGGACTAGTAAGGAAGAAGAAACGTTCCAGGAAATTAAAACGTTATTTTTGAAAACCAATGTCCTAAGCCACCCAATACCAAATCAGCCATATTATTTACAGACCGACAGTTCTGACTTTGCAATTGGAGGACATCTATATCAAATTGATGATAATAACAATAAGAAAGCGATAGTATTTATCTCCAAAACGCTTAAAAATTGTGAAATAAGATATACAACCACCGAAAAAGAATTATTAGCAGTTGTGTATTGTGTGCAGAAAGTTCGACACTATATAATGAACGCAAAATTAACAATCATTACCGATCATAAAGCCCTAACCTTTTTAAAAACATGCCGATTATTGAACACTAGATTAACTAGGTGGATACTAGCACTACAAGACTACCCATTCGAAATTATCCATTGTAAAGGAACTGACAATACCCTAGCAGATTTATTAAGTAGAGTCAGAATCGATGAAAATTCCAAATTACAAACAAACCCATCTTCAGATTTATTAATAGCACACATAGAAAGACAATTCAGTTCAACACTTAGAGATAACCTCAAAACATTACCACAACTTCAACAAGATGATCCGACCATTAAACAAAAATACATAACAACCTTAAATTCAATTATAGATAATGATACAAATGAACAGAATAAATTTAAAATACACAACGATATACTCTATCAAAAACACAATCAAAAGTGGTTGATAGTAATACCAAACGTATTAGTTGACGGATTAGTGTCAGAATGTCACCTATACTATCTTCACTGTGGTGCTAAGAAATGCTTAACAACATTACAGGAAGACTTCATATTTAAGAACATGTCCAGACGTATAAGAAAACTCATAGGAACTTGTGATATTTGTCAGAAATGTAAACATAATAATCATCCCCTATACGGAGAGACAAGTGGAGTCAAGTGTGAAGGCAAAAGCGACCTAATAGCTGTTGATTTAATAGGACCGTTACCAAAAAGCCGAGGAGGTGTCCAATACATATTCATTATACTCGACACATTTACTAAATATGTAAAATTATATAACATAAAACGCGCAACCGCACAAACTGTCACCGACAGAATGTTTAAAGATTATATACCCACTTTCGGACCGCCAAATAGAATATTAACAGACCATGGCACGAAATTTAAGAGTAAAATTTGGACAAACAAGTTAGAAGAATTCAAAATTAAACATATACTAAATCCAGTATACCACCCTATGTCTAACATGGCTGAAAGACCGATTCGAGAAATTAAGCGATGTCTTCCAACCTACTGTTCACATAACCATAGGAATTGGGCAACATGCATAGATACAATAAATCAGTTTCTCAATGAATTGCAACACGAAACGACAAAATTTACGCCTAACGAATTACAATTAAATCAAAAGGATTACAGATTTTGGACAGAAATAATACGAAACCCATTCACAAATGATACCCCTTTAGAACAAAAGTTAGAACTGACAAAAACAAGAATTCAAACTACACAAGCCAAAAGAGCAGATAAATTCAATAGGACGCACAAAATAACCACTTTCAAAGAGGGCGATTTAATATTAGTCAAATCATTCCCACAATCTAGCCAAAGCTACGGAGAGACCGCAAAATTATTCACAATCTACGTTGGACCACTCAAAATATTAAAACGAATTGGCAAAGCCACATACACGTTAATCGACGAATATGATAAAACCTATGGACCTTACCATGTATCTTTGTTAAGAAATACATAACCGATGAACTTGTACAGACCAGATAAACTAATACAAATGATCAAAAGAAAGACCTGATAACCAACAGCAAACCAAATATAAAAAACAACCATACTATACGATCTGAGAATCAGAATAACAAATAGTATTTAAATCCAAACAAGATAAAGTGTAATATAAATATGAACTATGTAAGAATAACCCATATGTGTACTAATATAACCTATGTGTCAACCAAGATAATTATATCAAGACTATGTAAAATATAAACTCAAAAGTAAACATACAGTGTGAATATTTGTGTCAACAGAACTAAGTGAACCCTAATCGACGCAATCCACTACCAGTGTGACAAATAAAGTGTTTCTCAAAATAACCATATTATAATTTCTCAAACAGACTAATATATTATTCCCCATAACCCCAAAACCCAAGCACGTCTAAATGACAAACATTATAGTGTTTCCCAAACAAGTGTTGTACCCAGTGTAAATAAAAAGCAAAAAACTATATTTGAACTATAAAGTCAAAGCAATCCCCAATCCAGTGTACATAAACCCCTACTAATTACAAAAACTCATCACAAAATGAAGTGTAAGACAATATTATCCCACCATTTAATTACTATTAAATGTTCACTCTCAAACAGAGATAGCCTAGTATTAGAAACTGTAAATAGGATAAAACAAATGTTAAATTTTCAATACTGCTGAAATCAGAAGTGTACATGTTAACAATATCTGTGACGAAAGTCAAAACATTACCCAACAAGTATTTATGTTAAGTTAAGTTAAATCAATTGTTAATGTTAAGTTGTTATTTAATTTAGTTATGTATTTATGTGTCATATTGTGATTTAATACAATTATTAAACTAATTTTTAGCTCAATTAATCGCAAAAATTAATTTAAGGGACTATTTATAATAGTACAAAATCACAAATATATCAAACCTAATGTAAAGTAGCCTATCAAGAACCTAACCTTGTAGAATCGACATCCTAACTGAATGCAATAGCCTAGCCTATGATGCAATAGAAATACACATAGCCTAGCTATAGGAATTTAAAAGTCAAGCAAATGTAAAGCCAATACCATATCTAGATGTTTAATTCAATACAACTGATGTATAATTGTAAACTAGATAAGTAATGCAAAACAAACCTATTGT
>JAGFPH010017960.1:0-16925 GCA_018207615.1 Philaenus spumarius | reverse complement strand
GGGGAAATGTTTAAAAATAAACAAGTTTGTGTTGTCAATCTAGCATCGCGGCGGCGGTCGCACGGGGTAGCACCACGCTAGCGAGCACGGCCAGTAATTCAAAGGTCGCGCGATCGAATCCCGCCTGGGACAATAATTTTTTTATACGATTGACGTAGGTAGAATATTATTTTTTTGTTTTGTTGTAAAAAGTAGTAAATAAAATGATTAAAAACAATATTATTTTGACTACAGTAAGTTGGGAGAAAGTTTGTGTCAGTTAACTGATACCGTTTTATTTAAACACGTATTTAAACTTATAGAACATATCTTTGAAGTTAGGGCAAAAGGGCTTAAGTCAGAAATGGTTAACGAATTGGTATTGTACGAATAAGACATGGATTGTTTGTGATTTCAGTGGTTACGCGGTCAAACTTAAAAGGTAAAAAAGTCGAGGTTAAAAAAAAATTATCGTCGTTTAAAAAAAATAAATACATGTATTATATATACATAGATAAATGTCTTTTGAATATTATGCAAAACACCCCATGCCGGCGACCAGGTAACTAGTCATATCCCGTCAGCTTGGAAGCGAGCCAACCACCGTTTGCTTTACTTCCGCCCTCCTACCCTCAAACCACAGATATGAAAAGGTACTAGGTCTGGATCCGACGCTATCCACTCAGCTATGGCGTGACGAGAAGAACTAAGAAGAAAACAACACTTGAGTTACGTGCTGCCATATTGCCTATCTCGCCCCTTCTCTATCCCTGTTAAATGCATACTTCAATGCAAACCATGAGTTTGTCTTAACTTTGAGTGCTTCTCCTGTATCGTCAACAATTTCTGACTTAAGCCCTTTTGCCCTAACTTTAAAGATATATTTTAATTGATATTTAATTAATGTGTTCCTAAATGCTATAAACAAAGTACTTACTATATTGTTTACAATATTAAGACTCAGTAAAATATGTAAATTATAATTCACTATATGATTGCATAGTTAGTATAAATTAAGGTATTTAGTTATTATTACATTCAGTTACCTATTTGATGCATATGTTTGCTTATTACAATTCAATTATATTTATTGTAGGGCCTTATTATTGATGTGGCCCTAAGTATGTTAACTTTTATCGGCAAATTGTTTGAAAACCATTACGTAATCACACAATTAGGCCTAATATGACTTTTATTTAATAACATCAGGTCTTTATGGCTTTGGTTTTATATTTTGTTGATATCGTTGCTTTCTGCGTTCAGAGTTTTTTCCCACCTTTACAGAATGTGTTAATTATTGCGGACCGTAGTTAATAATTCATTAAAATTAATTTTAATAGTTTCTTGTTTAACTTTAGAATGTTACCAAAAATAATGTATTAACAAAAATGCTTTATGACACCTATAAATTGGTAAAATAACAAAACTAATTAACCATGCCATGACCCCGTCAGCTGTTCATCTCCTACTGCGATGCACCTTTGCTACATGACTTTCAAATAGTAATTGATTCTTTGTTGAGGTCTGTTTCATAAACGATATGTTTTTATATTATTGGTATACAAAATATATGCGCAATTTTATAATAACTATTTCTTAGGCTACACCCACCTTACTTTTGGACCACGGTGCAATAGCTTGCTCTTCCTGTTGTCGGAATTGTCAACACCACAACACAGCACAAACAACAACACAAAAACACATAAAAAAGGGGAGTTACCGATTCAACACGGTCGTCAAAGTCACAAAAAAAAAACACAGAACACATGAAGAACATGAAATTGCACAAAATTGTCTTACGTTTCGCGAAGACTGATAAACACTTTGCTTCTTCAGAAACCGATATATTACGTGCCTTCAGGTGGACGAAGGCCTGCTAGACGCTTACTACGCTGTAATGTCACTGACAAACTTCGTGTCTTATCAGTTGTGCTAACATTGCGCGGCTGAACCGCTGGGGAGGGGGGTTAATCAACCTGCCGTTCTGAGTTTTTCCCTCTATTTAATTTAATATAAAGGGATATAAACATAGGGAAATGAGATACTGGGTTGTGAAAAGCAATTAGTATCAATCGACATACATGCTGCTTCGTTTAAGTTTCTTTTTCTCCAGTTTTTTGTATCTTTGTGAATAATACTGGCAGCGTCCCAATTTATAGTACGTCCAGACTTCGACTGATGTTCACATTTTTTTAGTCACGTGATCCCGATGTTCCTGCACACGTATATCCACCGGCCTGGAAATTTGACCAAATAATTGTAACCGCATTGGCAAGGAATTTTACAAACAACGTCCTTCTCAGTAAACTTACAATGAGGGTTTACCCTGTTCAAAATGTTCCTCAACGTGTATCCCGATTTAAAAACAGTCCTAATGTTAAATTTTGAATTGATTCTCCGTATTTTCTCTGATAAGCCCCTTATATAAGGAATGGATATTGTAGCAATAGGTTTTCCCCTAGTATCGCTGTCAATTTCGACAACAGGAGAGCAAGAGATTACACCATGGTAAAAAAATACGGTGGGTGTAGCCTAAGAAACAGTTATTATACAATAAATATCAACAGTTATTATAAAATAAATATCACCCCACCTAAAAAGATTAATGTCCTTTAGAACTAAAATATATACATGAATACCCTAGTAAAAGTATGCAGAACATCCCAAGCAGTATCAGTTAACTGGTCATATCCCATCAGCTTAGAAGCAAGCCAACCATCGTTTGCTTTACTTCCTTCCTCCTACCATTAAATCAGAGATATGAAAAGCTACCTGGTCTCTAACCGAGATTCGAACACGGTATCTTCTGATCAGGAAGATATTACGCTATGAAGTAAAAGACACTTCATCAGCAACATCTAAGAGTGGTTATAACACGTTTCCTTTTGGAACAACCTGTAGAAATTTACAATCAAGACCTTTCAAAATTGATTAGTATAACACCTTGCTACGCCAAATGTGCAATAATTTTGTTATACACCATAAACAACTTATTATTATTATTTTTTTTATTCACATAATGTTACAACTGAGCTTGGCTATTATAGTCACAGTGTTATGGGTAACAGCCCAATGGATGTTCCCATATAATGATTAATTAACTTAAAATATCAAGTCAGCTGGCTTGGTCCTTTTGAGTCTACGAAGCGGATTGGGTACATCCAACATCCTCAGGATCTCTATGTTCGGGTGTCCCCGAAGGCGCTGATGGTGTCGTCTTGCATGCTTCTTAATTTCTTCGTCAACCGTGTTGACCTTCAAGTCTCTATGTAGATCTGAGTTTCTGATAAACCATGGTGCATTCTCTGTGCCATTAAGTACTTTGTTTTGAAAGACTTGGATGATGCTTCTGTTTGTAGGTTTGACACAACCCCACAACTGGATGCCATATTCCCATATTTGCTTCAATATCTACTTATACAGGAGAACTTTATTGTAAGTGCTCAACTCCGAGCGTCTTTTAATTAGCCAGTGCATTTTCCCATATTTAATATTTATCTCCTTCTTTTTAATTTTGATGTGCTCCTTTCAGCGCAATTTAGAGTCTAGCGTTAGACCCAGATATTTAGCAGTATTGCTATAAGGTTTTTCATTTAATTCCACAGGGCGATGTTATTTTTTTTTTTTTTTTGTATTGGTGAAGTTGATGTGCACAGACTTGGCTAGGTTTAGTTTGACCCACCAATTTTGGGTCCAGTGACTCACTTCATTCAAAGATCTTTGCAAACCGGTTTTTGACTCATTTACAGAATTTCCTACTGCCACAATTGCGGTATCATCCGCATTGAATAAATTTAGTTGAGAATATTCAAACGTTAAGAAGCGAAAAACAAACAGCAAACGCTAAGATTCAAAGTTTCTGTGCACTCAGTCCCCTCCTTTATAAAAGCCTGTGTCGTGACTCGGTAACTTTGCCAATATTTAAGTTTGACTTTCCCCTCTTCCATCTTATTGCGGGGTGGACACCTTGAAGTAATTAAGTTGAACAAAGTTCAGAAACTTCCACTAAACACGCAGGGAGTCAATTTATTTCTGTTGTTTTAAAATTAACTGTTTACTAAATTTTACGTTCGTATAATATTAAATCTTTTATCATGCATAAGTTTAAAAGCAATTTAAATCTTACTTTTGATTTTAAAAAAAAACAGGTGTACTGAAGAGTATAAGGGAGAAGTGTAAACTTCTATGGCGATATTCTGTTTTACACTTCAAAAGTATAGAAAATATTGAATAAAAACGCAATTTATGAAATGAGGAAGCACAAAGTCCATTTCAGTAGTATTACCAAGTAAACTCTTTTAACACAACTTACGAAAGGAGGAAACACAATGTCTATTTCAGTCGCATTACCGAGTAAACTGTTTTAACACAACTTACGAAATGTGGAAGCACAATGTCCATTTCAGAAGTATTACCAAGTAAACTATTTAACACCAGTTACGAAATGAGAAAGCATAATGTAAATTTCAGAGGGATTACCGAGTGAACTATTTTAACACAACTTACGAAATTAGGAAGCACAATGTCCGTTTCAGAGCCATTTTAAAGTAAACTAGTTTAACACAACTTACAAAATGAGGAAGCACAATGTCTATTTCAGAGGTATTACCGAGTAAACTAGTTTAAAACAACTTACGGAATGAGGAAGCACAATGTCTATTTTAGAGGTATTACCAAGTAAACTACATACTCTGCTATGTACACCTGTGTACTATATATAGTAGAGCGTGACGCGTGACGGAGAAAGCCTGAGGGTAAAATCCCACACAATTCACCGCCCACAATTTTTAGACAAGGCGCGCCTGTTTACACTTCAAAACAAAACAAAAAAATAAATAAATAAAAAACAAAAACAAGACAATGCGTTTAATTTCTTACACAATTTAACCTTATAAACATTTACCAAATACCTTCTTGTGACACGTTATTACAATTAATTTCACAGGAACTTGAAAGAAGCAATTGCATTTGTGGCTGGTAACCTTCACCTAATATAAATAATAATAATTCAAACACGCAGCTGAACCGCCGACGCAACGTGAGTTGAGCGAATTTCCAAAATTAAGTTTGAACGTTTAACCAATTATTTGGTAAATTGGTTTACTCATTAAGGCGCTAAATATCTGTGTGCCTGTACGAAATATATTAGTAGAATTTGTTTTCTCCGCAGCCTCTAGCCGCGGCTCAAGCGCTTCTTCGTTCCGCTCGCAGTTACTAGCTTTGAGAGTTACCACCTGGACCTTGTAGCCTCGGAATATGGGCTGCTCCGTTTCGCAGTTTACAATTTCGCTTCGTAGTAAAGTGATGTACTTCAATACATATTTTCATAATTTATTTTTCTAAATTGTGTTAAATTAAGGTGTATCTTCTGTCTCAGATTGTTTGTTAGTTGTAAAGATAAAAAAAATGTGCAATTAGGTTTTGCTCCGTTCGACACGCAAAACTGTAAATTAATCCCCAAGCGTTTGTATTTAAACCCTTTGACGGCTCAGGAATAATAAATGTTTCCCTTCGGGAAGTGGAAACAACGGCTTGTTCTTACTTCTGTCGGGCAAGTACTTAAAACCTTTCGGAACTTAAGCTCCTTGAAAGTTTCGTTTTGGAGATTTAGTTGTTTGCATTCATCTTTAAATAAATTCAAACTTCTTAAGTTTTAAATAAATAACTAATCCGATTGTAGAAACATCAAGTATAGAAGTATCGAATGTAAAGTATTATAATGGTTTTTTGAGCCCATTCCGTTTCACGACAATAATACTGGGTAATTGGAAGAAAGAGATTTATAATAATTATTCTAATGAAAAATAATTAACTCCAATAAAAGCAGTAAGTGTACATACGTGAGTAACAACATAGTATAGCGCATGCGCATTGACATGTTACATTATTATTGGACAACAATAATCCCCCTCATCTGACATAAAACAGCTGATTTCGCTCATCATCTGTTATACTATAAAAAAACCTATCATCAATCATGCTTTGCGGTTATTTTTAAAACTTCATTAAAACGAACTTTTTATAATGTCTGGATGTTGGTTGTTTTTGTATATGAGATGTTCAAATAATATAAGCTATTATAATCTATATTATTAGGCCTATATAACCTACTAATATTATAAAGAGGTAAAATTTGTTTGTAGGGGGTAATCTCTTGAACTACTGAACCGATTGAAGAAATAGTTTTACTAATCAAAATAACAGATAAAACTGCTGTTTGCTCCAATATTTCCATTAGCAGCTCATTTCAAACTTTGAAATCAATTATTTGTATTTCCAACTTTTATGTTAGGTTTTTGTTAAATTGTAGACCTGAGCCTTGCTGGTTCCTTTTACCTTTATTATAACTGCTGTTATAAAATATACGAAATAATTTGATTTGGACATTTAACATTATTTAACATCTTAGCTTTGGGGTTATTATTAATTCTACACTTTTATTATGAAGAAAACTTAATACGATTGTGTGTATAGAAGGTTCCAACGGGGTCAGCGTGCGGGGCACGCAGGGGTTTCCCCTAGTAAGTTATATAACCGGCTTTTGGGTTAGATAGCGTTCAAAACGTACGCATTTTTACAATCCTTTTTATTTATTTCATTCTTGGCAGTCAAAAAGACCTCTTAGGTCCAAACATAAAACTATAATTTTAAATTTTACTTTTTAAGGGAGAAAGTAGGCCTACTCTACAAGGGCTATTTAATTTTACCACGTCAATTGAGTAGCGTTTTCCAAATTTGAAACGGTAATTAAGTCCTGTTTGTTTAGCAACGCTGACCTTCCTTCAAATTCAGTGATTGGGCAAAGCACGTAGGCGGTTAGATTTAAAACTAATTTTTCAAAACTGGACCAGCGTTACGAATTCAACATTAATCAACCGTTATCTCCTGTTATTTGTCAGCATTAAGGGTCGAACTAATTGCATATAATCATGTGTCAGCTAAAACCAAACTATATTTTGTAACCGCCGAGGAAGCACTAGGGTTCCTGTTAAGTAGACTGCCCGCGCCGATATCGCAAACATGGGCTCTTATGGGACTACTTTTTTTGCACCGAGTCGTGACAGATGATGACGAAATCTTGTTTTTGATGGCGTAATATGCACCGACTTGCAATTCCTATTTTTTGCACCTAGCTGCGACAGATGATTAAAAAATAAAAAATATGTTATCGTTGTCATGAACTGAAAGTACAAATATACACATGACCCTTAACTTGAAACAGTATAGACATTTTAGTTCCTTAGAAGGCCCATGTCACGTTGCGTACTATAACTGCTGTCTGTCTGTATTGATGGTAGGAGTGAAGGGTTCTTATCTAGGCTGGCTATTATTTATGAACAGCGGTACTGAACTTCAAATGATCCTTTACACTTTTTTAAACTCTGCAGTTTTGAAATTACAATCTCATACATGAAGACAAACAATATTACATGCAAAACACAATAACATCACAAGATGCAAAAAAGTAAATGTGTGCGGTAGTAGAACCCCTCAGGAACCAGGTTCATCACGCCTTTTCTTCAATTTTGTTACCAGTCTTAAAGGCAACATACTGAACATACACACATAATTTTATTCTTTCAATTAATTGCCGTTTATTATTAGTTTGTTTCTTATGCAAATATTTACCTTTTCCATACGTTTAATGTTATTATAATAAAGGTGTAGAATTAATAACATCAAAGCTAATATGGTAAACACGGTTGAATGTCCATTCATTGTAAATACATTCAATAAACATAAAATGTTGCTGCATCAGTCTAGGCCTAACCTATAATTATTGTGTTTTGTTTCATTTATTTTACCTGGCTTAACGACAACATAGATACAGTAATTTTAAGTTAGGCCTAACCTAAAAATAGTGTATGTATGTTGCCGTTAAGGCAGGTAAAATAAATGAAATATAAATACAATAATTTTAGGTTAGCCCAACACCGAACCAACGTTTTATGTTTGTTGAATGTACTTCATCGCTTGACGAAAATATCTAACTACGCCGGACGGAACCGATCGTATCTTTATTTAAATTGATTAACCAAAACACATGTTTCTTGAACGTATTTACATTCATTACCATAGCAACCAATTTTACAACGCTTTTTTATTACTCGTATTTCACATTTGTCGTTGCCATAGCAACCTATTCATAACACTTTTTTTCGTTACGCATTACATTTTCTATTTTTTACCTCCTACCCCAACTCATGTTAAGGAACTTTGTTACAAAAGTTCAAGAATAAAAAAGATCTTTAAACAAATTTCTTCCTGTCCTAATAAATATCGAACGTAAATGTGAAATCTTCAGGTCCCTTAATTGTAAAACGTACTGTGACTCCCTCTCAATCTAAAAATACGTGATATAAAATTCATATTTTAAAATAAGATATTGGGTGAATCAAATGCATTGAAAACCATCAATAATTTTAAATCTGTTTGTGATAGATTTCTGTAACTCTTAGGATGAAGTATTGGCCAACTATTCTATCTTTTGAAGTACAACAGAATTTAAACCCCTTATTCTGTTTTCTTTAACCCTACAAGCGGCAGACAACACTATAGTGTCGTCTGAGGGAGACGATACATAACTTTTGTAACGTCTGATTTTATCGAATATGTCACTCACTAAAAACCACACAATCTCAATAAAACAAAAACCATTAGAAAGAAAATATTTCAAACTTTGATTTTTGTATTTACAAATGTTTTGTACAACGTATATTTACATATGCATGTTTACAAATTTTAGTTTTGTAAATCGATTGATGCCACGCGAGAAAGCAATAGGAAATTTCACAAATAAGTCACTTCTCTAAGGATCAATATCGCTCGACAGAAATGTTTTGACGATAATATAAAGATGCCTTTGGATTCGTCAAGATTTGAACTTTCTAAAACTGCCTTCCAATCAAACGTCGCTCTTATAGTTTCGAAAATATGAAGGTTTCTGTAAACCTTTGCAATCGGACAGTTTTCAACCAATGAAACAGCACATTTTAGATGCGATATATTTCTTACAGTTCGATATATTTGTATATATACGTTTATATCGTTTTGTAGACGAAAATTCAATCTTTCGTTGCGTGTATAACAAATAACATTTACTGGAACGGTTTTATTCGTACAGTCCTGAGAAATACAGACTTTTGTTGAATTCAAAACTATCTGTATTATATTACATTATAATAAGTATGCGAAAAATAGTGAGCATTATAATGAAAGCATTATGTATTTATTTAAAGGTTTCTGTAAAAAATTGCAATTTGACAGTTTTTAATCAATAAAAAACACATTTTAGATTCGATATATTTCTTACAGTTCGATATATTTGTTTATATACGTTTATAACGTTTTGTAGACGAAAATTCAATCTTTCGTTTTGTGTAAAATAAACAACATTTACTGTAACGGTTTTATTCGTACAGTCCTGGGAAATACAGACTTTTATTAAATTCAAAACTCTCTGTTCTCAAGCTTTGAAAGCAACCGTTACAACGGTCGGTCACGCACTATGTTGTATAGACTACGTGCGCGAGGGGTTTCATTTGTTTGTTCTCATTTTGTGATTCAAGTTAAGCTAAGTCAAATACTTTTATGAAATAATAATTTACAAGTATACAGTATTTTTTTTTCATTTGTTCTCTACACTTTGTTGAAATAATATTTCATTTTTGGACAAAAAATATATTCCTAAATTAGAGTATTTAAACTAGGCCTAGTTTTGTTAGCAGTTTTGTAGTAGGAACATAAAAACTGGTGTTTTCAAAATAAGAAATTAGGAATTGATATATATTAAACACAGTGATATTTAGAACTAAATTCCGAAACTTTTATACAGTTTGAAAAAAAAAATACAAACAATTTTTACTACTTTTTATGTAGGCCTAAAGATTAACTTTTATCTTTCGTTACTGAACATTTTTTGTTTCTTATAACTTTGTAAATTTTACATCAATACATTTTGTACTGGTATGTATGAGTTCTTTGAACCTTTCTCTACAAAAAAGCTAAGGAACATTTTTCAATTTGAATATCCTTATATATAATACGTGAAGCAGGTTTTTGTGAACCTGGACCCTTATTTCTGGACCAATTTTAACGTTTGAGGTGTCAAAAAATTCGTCTCATTTCGTAGTTTTGCAATAAGGTTTTAGATGTCAAAAATTCTCATTCCTGATGGCGTGAGCTAATCTCAAATGTCGGGTGTTCCCCACAAGATTAACATGGAGCAAATTTAAAAAACATTTCTATACAAACCAGCTGCTTATAATAAGAAATAAACTAATCCAGCTGCTTTCGTGGACGTAAATAATGATGTTTATAGTATTCAGGAGGTTATAAAAACATTTCCATACAAAACAGCTGTTTATAATAAGAAACCGACTAATCCAGCTGCTTTCGTGGACGTAAATAATGATGTTTATAGTATTCAGGCGGTTATAAAAACATTTCCATACAAAACAGCTGTTTATAATAAGAAACATACTAATCCAGCTGCTTTCATGGATGCAAATAATTATGTTTATAGTATTTATAGGGAGAAGTTGTGTTAAAAAAAAAAATGCTTCACGGGTATTCCTGACATATTATAATTAAACAGTAGGCCTATTTATTACTATGCGGTAATTGATAGTGAGTAACCAATATTAACAGCTGATTTTAAAATATGAAACAATTATTTGTATTTCTAACTTTTTTGTTAGGATTTTGATTAAATGTAGACCAGAGCTTTACTGGTTCTTTTAACCTTTATTATTACTGCTGTTATAAAATATAAGAAATAGTTTGATTTGAACATTTAACATTATTTACCATCTTAGTTTTGAGGTTATTATTAATCCTACACTTTTATTATAAATAAAACATAACGGGGGACTCCAATAGTCATTACTATATTTGGCGAATTTTTGAAGATATGCTTGAAACGCCAAAAACCCCATTTTAATTACACTGCCGCCTCTAGGTTAAAGAGATAGAATCAAAAGGAATGTTTCAAATTGAGTTTTTTTATCAAATTACTAAATCATTAATTTTCTTTTTCAGTTACAACATTGCACAGCGGAAAAGGTGTGCAAAGAGGCGAGAACGACCATAAAAGAGATTATTAAGTCGGTTGAATCCATCAATACCAACCATGCTGATCCAGCAAAAATTAATCACGTGTTTTTCCTATTTGACGCGGTAGCTCGGAAACTTGATATCCTTTCAGAAATAATGATGAAAAGTGATACTTGTTTGAGAAAAGTAGCTCGGTACATCGCCCAGGTAATCAAGAATTATTCGGATTCAAGGGCTGAATTCATAAAATTGTTGGCTCTAACTGCTCATAGACAGATGGAAGGTATTGTAAAACCTCGAGTGGTGACGATTACGCAAAACGCTCTGCTGTTCACTAAAGTAACAGCCGACATAGGGCAAGAAGTATAGGGGGAAAGTAAGATGTTAGCAAATGATAAAGCGAATGAGATAAGAAAGGTTGTAGATTAACTAATTCAAAGTACGGATATGTTGTCGCATTTTCTTGGTAAAGAAATTAATGATCATTCAAACGATTGTGCGAATATACTGTTTGAATTTTCTGATTGCGTGGCCAGACATTCGACCCAATACGCTTCCAACTACAACGAAGAAAGAGCGGTGGCGTTCCAACGTGTTAGTATGGAACTAGCGCAGCTGGCGCAATCTTTAGACATGGTCCTGAAACAATTTTCTTACGAAACTGTTTACGAAACCGTAGAGAAGTTGCAAAGAGTTTTCGGCAAAAAGCTTATGGGGTTCGCGCTTTACATGTACAACGGCCTGAACGATTTGGCGATGTCCGAAGAGGTCAGCGAAACATATGCGAAGCACGTGAAGCGATTTGCGAACGTGACGAAAGCAAAGGTGAAGAAAGAAACTGGGAAAATGTTGCGCCTGTTTTCTCTTACGGAAAGAAATTCGGAGAAATTTATGAATAGGAAAATCAAAGCTTTCGCTGGATTCACCTCCGAGAGGTGTAAGCGTTTATTTGGCTAGGCGGTTTTGGGAAACAAGGGAAAGTTCGAGATAGAACCGGAACGGATCTGGAGGTGAAAAGCTGTTTAAACAGTGCTGTGCTTCAATTAAAAGTCAAGTCCTATATGAATCAAAACAAAAACATAGTTTTAAATACAAAGTTATTTTGTGAAATAAAAACGACCAAATAGAGACAAATTTTAAAGTTTTCTTATTTAAATGTAGAAAATTTAGGTTAGTAATATTAATACCTATAGTTTGTATATATTATATTGAAATACTAATAATATGGTGTTTTATTTGGACTGTATTCACCGGGATTCGAACCAGTGACCTCAAGTTCCTAAAAGCAGGCGGTGTCACGTGACGAGTTAATTTATATTTTTAAATACTGCTCTAACGAATTTTATTATATTTTAAAGTTGTAAAGTGTCTCATTATCAATACAGTAATAACAAATAAATTTAAATAAATGTAATTGTGTGCATAAAACCACATAGGAGAAGTGTAAACGTTTTAATTAACACAACTTACGAAATGAGGAAGCACAACGTCCATTTCAGAGGTAATACTAATTAAACTATACATTGTATTAACATTAACAGAATAAGCATATGACGCAGGATATTCTGTTACACCTATATACCCAACTCAAATATTCTAAATTTAGCAATGCTATTGTGATATGTTCAACTAAAAGATATGTTCAAACTGGCAGTCAGTAGCAGCATGGGGGAAGCATCTTATCTATCAAATCAAATATTATGTTTGCTCGGAATTGCGTTTGGTCATTTAATAATATAGCTTTATCCGTTTTGCAGCTATTGTAAATATGGTAGGCCTCCAAAGTGTTCAATTTATTGCCCCTTACTGCAACAATTCAGTATTTCCATATTTGTTTCTATATCAGTATAAGAATGATCCTCATTAATCAGATGTTCAGCGAAATTCGATTTTGCAGCGTTTAGTCTCAAACTGGAAGGTAAGTGTTCCTTAAATCTCGTTCGGAAAGGTCGTCCCGTCTGTCCAATGAAATTTTTAGGGCAGTCATTACAATTAATCCTGTACACCCCAGTCATATCAAATTTATTAACGGTGTTGACCCTTGGACTTAACAAAGATTAACAAATAAATTGTAGTAATAAATACCTGGTTTTTGTTCCGTCATGTGACTTCTATTATGGCTTGTTTTAAGACGCGTTTCGGAGTCGGAACTCCATCATCAGTTATCTCCCGTACAGTTCGTCAAAACATTAAAACATATACGAACACGTGTAAACACACACAAAAAACACATAAAAATACACACTTAATACACAACATAATTTTTCACGTGCGCACTGTAGCATGGTCCGCGGACTAGTGATTGCTGCGGTGGGTCCTAATAATATCACTTGATATTGTAAATTTATACACAAATGTCCCAATACAGGAAACACTATCAATTTTAAATGACAGTCTTATTGAACATGGTAAACTGGATCATCAAGAAATTGGTGAATTGATGCAATTGATCGATATAGTTTTAAAACAAAACTATTTCACTTTTAACAATGAATTCTTCGCACAGAATGAAGGACTAGCAATGGGTTCGCCTTTATCAGGTTTATTAGCAGATATCTACTTAAATTATTTTGAAAACAAATTTAATTGACTGCAAGCACTCATACACTGATTTCGAAACAAACATGACACCACTCCATATTCTAAAAAAGGGACGATTGATGAATGCAACTGAAGAATTTGAAATTTACAAGGCATTCAAACAGTCACCTGATACCATACTGAATGAAAAATTATCTTTCCAATCCAACTCATTATATGAAACAGTTTTGAGATACAATAGACTGATAAGACCAACCTCATAGTTTCAACTTTGGACCCACCGCAGCAATCACTAGTCCGCGGACCTTGCTACAGTGCGCATGTGAAAAATTATGTTGTGTATTAAGTGTGTATTTTTATGTGTTTTTTGTGTGTGTTTACACGTGTTCGTATATGTTTTAATGTTTTGACGAACTCTACGGAGAGATAACTGATGATGGAGTTCCGACTCCGAAACGCGTCTTAAAACAAGCCATAATAGAAGTCACATGACGGAACAAAAACCAGGTATTTATTACTACATTTATTTGTTAATCAAAGTGACTTGGACACCATACAATGAACATTAACAAAGATTTTAGATTGTTATCAGTTCTGTATGCCACCTTATAACATTGTTTTAAAAATTGATTTTGTTTGATAATGCATGTCCCTATTATACTCAATTGTTATATATGGGTCCTTTCTAACATGTTCAATGTTCTTTTTCTTTTTGTTGTTGGAGCACCTATTATTTAATTTGGTGATAATTGCCGCATCATATCCATTTAACCAATGCTATACATTTGATAGTGTTCAACTCAATGCGGTATCTTTCTTCGCGCAAAGGAACATTGTTTAATCTAAATAATAAACTACTAGCTGACCCGGCAATGCTTCGCTATTGCATACATATTTTGGTGGAATAAATGCGACAAATTATGGTAATTTTGTGTGTCATAAGGATATAAATCGTAGGTTCCAAACCATGGCATTTATACCACTTCATAGCTGTAAAATATTTACATGTCTTCATAGGACCTAGTTCAACTGTTTTGTCTTTGTGATAATCGGTAACAACCATAAAAATTATAAATATTAATTAAATAGAGCATAGGAACGTGAAATTTGGTACTCATATTGCTCAATAGGGGCTAGAGGCGAACTAAGAAATAATTTGGCCTTTAAGGGTTGAAACAACCCCTAAAACAATACACATTGTTTGTTATAATTTCCTTAAAGCAAGAAATCTGAAATTTTGTTGATTTATTTCTTGCAAGATACATATAAAAAAATTAACCAGTTTCACATTTTATCACGTTCTGCTAAGTGATGAACATTTGGTAACAACACTTATATTAATTTAATACCGTTTAGGAACGTGCAATATTTGGTACATATATTGCTCATAGGCGCTAGAGGCGCACTAAGATAGGCTTTAAAAATATTTCGCCTTTAAGGGTGAAACATCCCTGATCAAAACTAACACGATCCATGCGTTCGCATATTAAAGAGGTAACTGGGTGATCTGCAAACATCCAGCTAAGACTGTGATTTATCAGTCTGTAGATTTAGGTGTTGAAAAATAAGACGACCTTAACTCTGAATTTTTTTATTTATTTAGCACACATACCATGGCGAAGAAGATTGACGGGCAGCCAGAGAACAATAAATACCAAAGTAATTGAATATAAAAGTTATAAATCACTTTCGTAAAATAATAGACGAAAGAAAATGAGAAAAAATTATGACAATTACTTATGAATCATGGTGATGCATCAAACAAATTCCTTGTAGCGAAGCACGGGTATTAAACTAGTATATTATAATGATATTTTCCCCAACAACAATACACAATTAATTTATTGTAGGCTTTCTTCGTAGTTTAAATTAAAAGTACGCGTGTGGAAAATTGTAGAACTAATTTATATGAGTAATAATTGTCTTCCTTTGACAATTGTAATTTGTATTAGCGTATCGAATGACTTTAAATAATTAATTTGTTTCACGAACGATTGAAATTGTATAACACTCGAATTTAATGAAGTAGAATTATCGATTGTTTTTAAACAAGGACTTTGTTATGCCATCACATGAATTGGGACAGTGGCAAATACATTCTCTTCGGCTCAACAAGACTTCTATCATGAAGATTGCGATTCTGTTGGTGGTTTTCTTGGGACTTCTACTGGCAGATGTGAGTATTTAGTTTAATTAGGTTGTGAAAATATTATTGAAATAAATTGCAACACAATTTTAGGTTATAAAGTAAATGCAGATACAAGATGGTTTTATGTTACTTTTTTGAAGTTTGTATTTATAGACTGTATACATGTTTAAACGTATGAAATAATAGAAAATAATTCGACCACGCAGCTGAACCGCTGACTTGAGATGAGCAAATTTCCAAAATTAAGTTTATAGGCCTATGTTTTAGGGTTTCAACCAACAAATTGGGAAATAGGTTTATTCACGACGGTGCTGAATAGCTCCAAAATGGTTCGCACGCCATTCCGCGTATTGGGAGTATCTTCGGTACACAATGCATTGCGTGCTTCGCACGCCATTCCGAATATTCTGAGTATCTTCAACACACAAAAGCTTACGGTAGACTTTACCACATGGCTTTGAACCGGGTACTTCTATGGTATTTTACGTTCTGATCGATTTTGGGGGGAACCAAGCTAGCTATAAGGTCGCGTAAAAAAACAAAATGTCCAGAATAACATCTTACATTTATATTTGTAGAAAAAAACTGAAAAACAAAATCATTTTCGTAGGAAAACTCTAAAAAATAGTCACTTCCGTTCAAAAAACGTGCTTCCGATTGTTGGATTTTGTTTGGCTAACAAACTCGTCCGAGCGACGTAAACAGCCAACATGTGTACCAAATTTGAACCAAATCGGACTTAAACTGCGGCCGCTAGAGTGTGAACACATATATACATATATGTAAATGATTTTTAATGACACCCCAAAACGTGTTCTGGGGACCATGATGATCGGTGCTCATTTGCTACTCCCGACCTTGGGTCTTACCATAAGGGCCACTGCAAGAGCTCATTTTTCCTATGGAAATTCGCTAGTAAAACAACGGAAACTACAAAGAAAAGAAGGACACAACTATGAAAAATTAACTCCAGTAACTAAACCACAAACTAAAATAAACCTACATACATATTTTATTCATAAAGAGAACTAAACCAATATGGAAACACACGTACGAGCAAATACAATAAATAATCATTATATAATAAGTCAATTTAAAAGTTAACACTTTCAGCGCCATGCGCATAAATTTGATACACAGTTGTTTTTTAATTTAAATCTATGTGTATCAATATGATACACAGTTGAACTTACCAGTGGAC
>JAGFPH010017959.1:0-16927 GCA_018207615.1 Philaenus spumarius | reverse complement strand
TAAATACTTTCAGAGCACCAACTCCAGGAGACGTTCGAATGATGTTCGGCACCCATGTGATGAACGACGGTCAACCTGAGTATTCACGTTCTCCCACAACAATGGCCGACCCTTCAGAATGGAATTCTGTTATTAACGGCGGAGAACAAATATTTGGAAATCAAAGATTAGAAGAAATAGAAAGATGGTTGGAGTCGAGTATGAATGCCAATCAGTTACCCGACCGTTCGAGTCAATCGGAAAATGTAGAAGAATTAGGCCAAAATATTAGTTACCACACGCCTAGAAACTCTCGATCCAGTTTCAACATGGAGAGTTTCCTTAAATCTGTTCGACCGGATGAGGATGAAATCAAAGCGGAGATAGAGAAGATATTTGCACCGTTCTCGGAACCTCAGACAGATCATACGGTCAGGAAGGAAGTGGTCGGGAATGTTTTACAAAACTTAATTTCAAAATTTGGTCTTCTACGGATATACACAACATTGAAAATGGTAGAAGATGAACTTAAACTTCAGTCAAACGAACACCCGGTAGAGGACACTGGACATAATTTTGAAGATGATATCGATGAAAGTTCTCCGGACAATACAAAATGTTTCATAACTGAAATATCGTCCAATGAGAGTGTGATGAAGCGTTTGAGTGCGGATATTTTACACGCTCTGTTCCTGAAGAATAAATTTTCAAGCATATCGAATCTAAGTACTACTGATGCTGAAACAGAAAGAGATGATGCAATGATGAATGAAAAATCTTCTCAAGTCCTACAAAATGGTTTGCCTCGTGATGTTCCCGCATCTGAAGTACAACAGAAACGTATAAATAACACAGAAGTTGCCTCACAGGGTTTAGTAAGCGATGCTTCGAAGTCGAAAAAAGGTGACTTTAAAGTGACTGTGATTCCACGTAAAGAAAAGAACATAGCTGATTCAAGATCGAGCACAATAGAAAAGAATAATGTGCAGAGTCAAAAATGTCAAGATGATAAAAAGGATTCATCATCTAGAGGTAATTGATTCTAACACATTGTTATTTTAAATCCAAAAATAATTGTCCCCTATTTGCAAAGCTCATTAAGGCGTGGGGACAGTTCTAGCGATTTTTCAAGATACACTAATTCTCTGAATCACACAGAAGTAAAACCAAAACCGCCATACATTAATCCACTAACCACATTTTTGTTTAGGTATTAAATCACCTGGTGCTTATTTGATAATTCCTAACTCCTTCCTCGCAATTGTTCATTTATTATGTTTATATCTACCGGTACGTCAACTCATTTATACCATAATCTGATCTTTTATTTTCTCTGCAATCCTAAATTTCAAATCATTTATTAATAACTAAGTTTTTATTACCATCGGTCCTTCTTTCAACTCAGAATTAAATTTCATTGTGTAACCTCTGGATTGAAAAGTTACAAAACATATGAATGTAGGTATAAACTTAACTGTTTCTGTCTATTCAATATTATTTTTATAGACAATAATGTCTTTATGAATAGACAAAATAGTGAATTGAAATTATCTCAAAAACTTATGGTTACAAAGTCTCATGTAACGACTGCCCAGTTGCCATATAGGTCAACCAGGCTAACCCTTTATAAAAAGGTGTAAGGTGCAAGGAACCTTTATCAAAGAGCACACCACAAAGTGCAACCTCCACAGCTATAATGACTTCAACGCCAACATGAATTACCTACAAATATGCAAAAAAGGTAAGTTAGTTACATAAACTCATGTTAGGAGTTTGCAATATACAGACCAAAACCCAATACTGTATTTATTAAATGACAACAAGTTGTTTCAGTTCAAGTGTTTTTCACATTTTTTCTATATACAAAGTGTTCCATAAGTAAAGAGCCAAACTTCGGGGAATGGTTCTATAGGTCAAAATAAGGAGAAAATCAAGAATAAAAATTTTTCCAAAAACTCTTCATTTTACAGATATCTGCCATTTTGTATTTTTAACAAAATAATTCATATCTAGAGAACGGTTTGACCGATTGAGTTCAAAATTGGCATGAAGTTTAACCTAACAATGATTTATCTCAAGAAAAATAATCAATTCTACACAATTATGCGTTTCAAAATGGCGGCTGTTTGAAAATATCAAACCCAAATTACTCAAAAGCTGTAAGTTTTAACAAAAACTGTCAAGACACCTTTTATGAAGTTTTATATAGCCCTTTTGATTCCCTATCGGATGGTGTAGGCTAACTGTCAAAACAATTGATAGAGGATAATATCTAAGTTATGTGTAATAATTGGTTTGTTCATTATATACCAACACAGTACAATATTGTATGTACGTATGCTGTTATTATTTTTAGTTTAGTTGCTATCCTTCATGTGGTTGTTTGAACAGTTACACCATCCGATAGCGAACCAAAAGGGCTACAAAAAAAGGGATTTTGACATCTTACGTTAAAATGTACGGTTATTGAGTAATTTAGGTTTAAAATTTTAGGTTAAACTTAATTCCAAGTTTGAACTCAATCAGTTAAACCGCTCTAGTTTATATAGTATTAATCAATAGTCGGAATGGCAATAACAAATATGTATCACATTTATTTACTGTCTTTGAAAATAAAAAAGTAGTCTCCGTCCTCCAATCAACCCGCCACACCATAGCTTAGGCCTAACTTCGGTTATTACCGTCCCTCACCCGTCCTACGTGTATCTGAAAGAATTAGGTAATTTGTGTTTTAAATGTTTTGTCTTTGTGAATTGTGTTATTAGTACCGTACTTTTAATGACTTGAAATTCTCTCTAATGAGAAAAAAGTGACTGTTTTGATATATTGTTATTGTATGTGACCGGAAGATGGAGTAACCCAAAACCGTTGTCGTCACAAATAGGATTGATTAAGACAGTATACAGGTAAATTTATACCTGCATTCATAGTTGTTAGAATTCACATAAATAAACTGCTAAATAAATCAGAAAAATAGTACGACTTACATTATAAAATATATACAAGTAGAATAAACTAAAAAACAATATGCATGACTAATACATAAAATAAACGATATTTTTTATTCAAATGAAAAGGATCATGATACCAGTCAGTGTGGAACACATGCCAATTCAAAACAGCCCTAGGTAATAATGATGTGTCGGATAAATTTACTTCCTTTTTACCAAATAGCAAGACAATCCAGAGAGCAGTGTAATGTACAGGGTGATAATTCCCTAGTTTTATGTATAAATTTAATCGTGAAATTAATTAAAGACTACACATTATTAATTATTAATTAAAGACTAACGAGTACATGCAGTGAAAGAGAATATCTTCAAGTTTTTTTTTATGTTAGTAAACTTCAACGTGGGAACCATTTTGTTGCCCTACACATGTCAAGACGATATTCCACCTCTCGAAAGATATTCAGTAACATAGCAGGTGCATCTGTTGTGATGATTCTTTCCCGTAAATGGTTGATGTCACAGATATTTTCAACATAAACAACATTTTTAATGTAACCCCCCAAAAAAAGTCAAGTGGGGTTATGTTTGGGCTACCTGGTGGCCAACAGATTGGGCCGGCCTTGCCTATCCCCCTTCCCGCAAAGCGAGTGTCCAAGGCGAGTGTACAAGGGTTCTGTAATGAGGTGGGGCGCCATCTTGTTGGAAAAACACAAGCCCTTTTCCCACCTCAATATCTTCCACTTCAGGAAAGACATATTCTGTTAACATGTCACAGTATTCGTTCCCGTTTGTTGTCCGTTCTACAAAAATGAAAGGACCAATCACTCGATCTTCCATCAAACCGCTCCAAACTATCTTTTGGAGAGTCACGTTGATGCTGAATAACTTCATGTGGTGTCACTTCCCCCCAAATTCTAAAGTTAAAAAGATTAACTGTTTCAATCACATAAAATGTAGCGTCATCAGAAAACATAACATTTAAAAGAAAATGTTTATTTTCATCAATTCTGTGTAAATATTTAACAGCAAACTCAAACCTAACAGTTGCAATTTGTAGGCGCATCATACAAAGTACCTTTAGGAACTTCTAATTGTAGACTACGTCTGAATAATGACTTCTTTGGGAACCGAACACGGATCTGTTCAACAGAAGCTTCAGAAGTTCTCGGTCGACCTGGCGATTTCACTTTCAAAACACTGCCGGTTTCCTTTAAAAAGTTTAGCCTGTATCATTCTTTAACTGTATTATGATAACAAAAATGACACTGGTAGTTGTTTGTAAGACATCTTTCGTACTACCTAAAAATCCAATATTACGAAGATGTAGCAGAAACTGATTTCTTTTTTTTTATTTATTATAAATTTTAGATTATATTTTCATTGCAGATGTTTTCAATATAAAAGTAAAATGGTTGCAACCAGACAGTGATGCGGAAAGTTTAAGTTCAAGGTTGCCCACAGGACAAAGTGAGGTTGCAAATGAAGGATTTTCCGATCATCAAAATCCTTCAAAGGCTGTTTATGAAAAACAGACACCAGAGTGTAGCAACCGACCAGCTAAAACATCGACGGGACTTACTGAAAGAGCAAAATTAGCGATGCTAAAAAAGAAACTGAATGGGAAAGCAAAGGCTAAAAAATTAGCAGATGAACGAAACTATAACCATTCGCCAGACAGAATGAAGCAAATTAGATTGAAATTCCGTAAACGAAATACAGCGTGTTTGATTTCCCGGGAAGAAAAATCAAACACAAGTGACAATCCTAGGACAAAATGTGTTGTCGGTATTCAGGGTAAATATATTTTTTCAATTTTATATTTATTTTAACACCATTGCTAGGAGGCTCAGATAATGTCTAACAAAATAGATAAAACAAAAATCTACCATTAGACATGCAAAAAAAAATTACTGTATGTGCATCAATAAAAATAACATAAATATGAAGAAATTGAAAAATAACATTGGTAAAAGTGAGTCGGCATTACTAGTAAACAAAATTATCTAAAGACAGGCTCAATTCCAATGAGCTTTCCTCGAGCTTATTGCCTTACTAACGATTTGTGAATGTTTTTTTAGATTTGTTTTTAGCAGTTTATAGGGGACTAGCGGGCCATTCTGGGTAAAGACTCTCAGTAACCAATAAAAAATATCCATTTGTGTGAGTCAGACAAAATGAAAGTAGATGGTTATATTAAATGTTTTTCATGTTTAATGTGTTGTCAGGCCCGTCGAGAGAGCGAAGCAAGTGCTTAGGAGCCCGGGGAGGTTCCTAAAAAAATAAAATGAAAGGAAAACATAGTTAATTCTTCAAATAATCTTGATTAAACAGGTTTAAGTAAATTAATGAATACGTTAAATCAGTATAATTAGATAATGTCAGTAGAGAGTAATAGGTTTTAGGTATGACAGACAATCACAAAACCAATGTATTTATTTGTGAAAACAAGTAGGGTAGGCAGGTACGAACGAGTTGGAGCGAAAAGGCCGCTGGCCCACAGAAGGTCGGTTAAGAAAGATACCTTCAGGCAAACTCGACTTTTTTTAAAGTAGCCTACACTAATAATTCAAAGTTATTTTATTCTGTATTTGTTAAACAAGTTTTTTCTGTATACATTTTTAATGAAAAGAAGGTAAATCTACAAGTTTACAGATTGTTATTAGATTTTTGTTAAACAAAACAGTTGTATTTTCAAATTATAATTACTTTTTTTAAAGTAATAATTAAAAGGAATTTTTTCTTTTTGTTAATTATACACATTTTTTCTGTATAGGCCTCAATATTTTATTAGTCGTTTTTACAAATATACATTTGTATTAGGTAAGTCACACATACACTAACAAGGTGTGTAATAAACAATAATCACACAAGACAAATCAAAGACACACAACCAATACAATGGTACAAAAAGAACCATTATACCTAGAATCTTACAAACAATATTATAAGTATAACAAAACACTGTTTTGATCATTATTTTAAAAATAATTAACTATACCCTATTTAATGTTTTTTTTTTTTTTTTCAATAAACTTGGTTAGAGGCTCGAAACGGATTTGGTTATAGATTGTTTTTAGGACAGATTTGGTTAGAGCCTTTCAGCCCTAAAGGACAGGTTGCCACTGTTTAACGTTAATTGTTGCACATATCTTCGTCCCTGAAAACACAGTTATCTACATTTATTGTATAGAATTAAACATTGTCTACCTTATACAGTTTTGTTTTGTCAATATTATTGTTAATAGTTGTTTAGATACTTAACTAGTAAGTTGTCTTTTTAATTCTTCCGGGATGTTTAAAACTAATGCCTAGAATATTTCAAAAACAAATAACTATATAACACTGTTTTCTATAAAAGTTACTTTTATTCGAAAGGGAACTAAAAGTTGCCATATTATTTTGGAATTTATAATAAAAATTATAAGAATGTTTTGAGTTATACTTATACCAGTAATTGAAATTTGTTTTTAAAATTTATAAGTAAATGCCAGCTATAATTTAGTTGTAGCTCATGTATCACTGACGATGACGACTTTGTCGTTGAAACGCGTTTGACCAATAAACATATTTTTGTGAGAATTGTGTTCTGTATTTTTATTTTTACTTTTAGAAAAAGTAAATACTTATTTAACAATATGTAGAAAAGAGAAAACAACTGTCTGTGTTTATGGAAGTATTAAACTTGTTACTTATGCTCGCTTTAAAATGCCAAAGTATTGAAATCTTGCGAAAATTCTAAAAATTTGACCTCCACTTTCTATGACTTTTCTCAAAGTTTTCGAGGTCTCTGAACACTATAAAGCAATAAAATATTTGTGTCCCTGTGTGTGTCTGTCTGTGGACACGATATATGCACTCACACACGTCGTAGAAGACTTCTGGTGGTGCCTAAATCTACATAATTTTACTGCGGAGAGTTCAAAAGCTTTTGAGCTTTCAAGCGTGACAGCAACGTGACGTGCATGACAAAAAAGTCACATTTTTTAGTATTAAAAAAAAAAACACGAACCAAAGTCTCGAAAAAGTGTTCCATCTTTTCATCTTGTTTTTATATTGACGTTTAGTGATGTTTTGATAAAAATATTCAAATTTTTTAAAAGCTTAAAAAATCCGAGTAAACAATTCCATAAAATTTAAAGCTATTTTCTGTATCTACAGAAGTTTTTGTACTTTTTTTTTTATAATCATATTTTAGTAAGAAATTTACGTTTCAAATGAGAAAATTAATGGTGACATTTTAATGAAATAAAAAACTACAGCCAAGTTGAAAAATTATTAGTAACAATTTAGTCGAGTACTTTTTTTTAAATATTGATCATGTGCATTCATTTTCAAGAAGTTTTAGGTGTACATTTTCAACAACTAGATTAGTATGGTATAAGTAATATTTGTAACAGTGTCACTCTTAATTTAAATACTACTTCAAAATGTACATTTATGTTTGATTAATGTTTTTAACAGATTTTAAAAGTCTTGAAAAGGAGGTACAGACTTCTGGGTCATTTAGAAATATTTGTGATTCTAACAAAAAAACAATTAGTACTTCTCGAGAAAACTTTGGTTACACTATTTCTTCAGAAGGCGCATCAATAGAAGAAAAAGATGAGATTTGTAGTGCATGTAATACATGCCTTGATCTTCATGAAGCATCAACAAACTTGAGGTTAGTTTTCATCAAATGTTTTTATAATCTTCATGGATTTATTTTTATCACTTTTATTGATTTAATTATCTGTAATAGTTGCTTAATATCCCCAATATCCATAGTGGAAAATATTTAAGTGTTCTTTATATTGTTCATTGTTGCACATGTGTATATAATCTCATGAGGTATGTACTGTATGTTGCATAATTCATGGAGTAGTTCCCATTTTGTTTTATTTCTAAAAAAATGGTTTCACTACCACAAGTGGGTTGCTAGGTTCAAAAGTCTGCATTTTTCTTAGTTTTTACTATTAATTAAAAAAATCTGTGTAAATTTGAAGATTTATAACATAAGCTAAATATATTTGAATTTTCAAAAATTAAAGAAAAATTTTAGGGTGAATTTACCCTGTGACCATACTGATAGGCTGTTCTTGTAGATGCATAAAAAAAGCATTTTTTTTAAAGTTTCATGAACCAAATTAAAAATTAGTGTCATGAGCTCTTAAACTAGGACTGAGAACAGGCAAAAGAGCCTCAAGGCACTAAGTACAGAACAAGGCTGATTCCAGGGTTCCCACTTGTTATATCCTAGGTAGCCGAACTAGAATTCCCCCTCATCAACCCAGCAAACTAAAATTAAGTATAAACTGAGCTTAGGATTAAAATGATATGCTTTGCTGTGTGTTCTATTTATTTTGTTTTATTATATTTATATATGAAATACTTAAATGTTAATCTAGTTTAGACATCTAATGTACCTAACTAAAGAATGCCATGGTAATAACGATATTTTTTATTTGTTGCAGTGGTCAAACCGAAGCTGCAAATGTGCCCAGTGCTGGGAAATGGTGGAAATTTGTTTTTATTACTTTTATGCTCATGGTGGCATTTTGTTTGGGATTTATCTGTTACACACGGACTGAAATCGGTTCGGTGACCACCAGTGCGGTTCAAAGCAGCTACTTCCTTTCTGACTGTCTTCATAAACTAAAAACTTTATACTTGTCTCACAAAAAATAAAAAGTACACATATAAAACTGGTTTCATTTCTGTTCTTTTAAAGGCCCAAATTCTTTATACTGGCCATTCTTTATTGGTATATTTTGCCATTTTGTATTCTTCTCGATCAGTTTTGGAGAAGAGGGGTAATAAATAACCCTACAATAGTTTTATTGTTCACAAAAAGGTACACTAATAAAATAAAAACAACAAATTCGTCCGAATTGACTTGAAAAGAAATTTTTACATAAAATACAATATACCGATTACAGTTGCACTTAATGTAGACTGCATACTGTATTTAGCTCACACTTTCGAAAATTGAAGTAGTACGTAAGATAGCACCTAGCCTGCGTGAGTTGTAAAAAAAAATGCTGATAGCAGGCATGGATAATATCAGTTGCTTTGGATTTAAAAATGTACTAGTATATTATTTTTGTTTCTCCATAATGTCAGTGACGGCTCATGATAATACAGTAATTAACTATGGCTGGAGGGCTCATAATTTCTTAAAACAATTACCAAAACCTACCATTAGGCATAAAACTTCAGGTCAATCTTTTAATCCAAATTAAACAATGGTTTTTATAATGGAAAAATCAAAATAAATGTAAGTATTGTATGTAGGTAAATAACCAGAAAACCCCAATTTAAAACTATAGGCGAGTTAATTTAACTACACGCATATCAAACACAAAAATCAATTTAAAATTTGTGTTAGTTCTTTGGAAAAATGTCTTGTTAAAGTTGCGTCCACCTGCCTTTTTTTGGTTAGGTAGAATGATTATAGGGTGATTTTTAAGTATGGAAACGGCTTTATATTGCGCAACTGGGACGTTCTTGGCGGTAGAAACTTATGCTAACCTGTAGAGTTTTAAAAATCCTACTTTTTGGTGGTTTTGAAATTTTTGTCCGCCATCTTGGTTCCGCCATATTGGATTTAACTTTATTATTTTAAATGAGATGATGGTCATATGACACATCACTTCAATGTGAAATTCCAAAAGAAAAACAATGGCGCAAACCGTTTTTTGATAGATGCCTTCGTTGTAGAGTTATTAGCATTCAAAGTTGCAGTTTTGGGAAAATTGTGTTCACAATAAAATTAGGTAGAACACACTGCACTATCCATTTTTACATTTTTTATTCATGAAGTATCTAAAAAACTAAATTTAAATGGTGGTTAGATATGATAATAATAAGTATAACAATAAATGGACATAGCAACAACTAAAAATAAGTGGCTATTTCATGAACCATACATCAGCTGTAGTTGCTAAATTCAGCTAATAGGTATCTAAAAGATCAGCTGCGACAATTTGTTAAAAATTTATTTCATATTCTGTTTGCAAGATCAGCTGTTAATTTACAACAATTAGCTGTAGCGTCAACTCACGCCATTAACAGTAGGCCTACACGGATTCCGATGCCTGCACATATTCAATTTTGCAATTTATCATAACTTGTCAATTAAAAAATGACAGAGCTGTACAAATCTTAAGACAAGTTTAATCTAAAAAAAATTGGTTGTTTAAAATGTAATTGTTTTTTTAAGTCTCGGAAATAAATTGTAGACCAATGTCCTACTTAGTAAGCTATTACGAATAATAAAGTAAAACACCCACACTTACACAGTTTAGGTAGAGTGTAATACATAAAAACAAACTTTGATATTCGACCTACCTCCTTTTTCTTTTGTGTTCAGAAACAAGCCTTTCTTCAGGTGCGAACATAATGCTGTTTTCAAAGGATGGTATCCATCGTTGTATGCGATGCGTTCACAATGCGTTGGAACAATAAATGAGAACAGCGCCAGAGGGCCCAAATTGGCTTCTTTTTCATTGCCTGTAAAAATATAATAATTAGATTCTTGGTTTGATACAAATAAATTAATCGCACAACAAACTTAACACTATATAAACGTACTAACTAGGCTAGGCCAGAGCACAAAAATAGTACTGTAATGTAATCTACAATGATATTATAAAGTGGTAAAATCGTAAAATTTGTTTGTAGGTATGTAGGGGGTAGTAATTCTGGAACTACTGATCCGTTTAAAAACTAGTATATTTCATCCGTATTCCTAGTGGCGGATACAGGGGGGGGGGGTTATAGGGGTCATGACCCCCCCTCCCAAATATATAAGTTTAAGGTCTGATTTCTATGTTTGATTTAACCCTACAAGCGCTAATTGTCTAAAAACTTGACGCTGCGCGAGAAAGCACAAAAAAAGATACAAAACTTGTCACTTTTCTAAGTTCACTGTTCATAATCGTTAGTCAGATTTGTTTTGAAAATAATAGCCTATATAAGTACTCCTTTTTATTCGTCAAGATTTGAACTTTCTAACACTGATTTCCAATCTTTCGTCACTCTTTAATCCGTAAAAAACTCTTGCTCTTTCAAGACAATATTTATGGCCTGGAAATACATTAAACAACTAATTCATGGGGTTTATATTTTCCCCCCCCCCCCCCCCCCCGGTAGGGCCTAATGTTATTTTCGACATGAAATTCTGTATCCGCCCCTGCACTAGTCTAGGTTTACCTAAAGTGGATGTTTTTAGGGCAAAATCGTGGTTTTATGCTGAAACTTTAGAAGTTACGGCTGTTGTAATTTCAAAGTACCACAGTGAATTGTTTGCCTACAATACTTTTTAGTCCTAGTACAATCAACTCCTGTAAAAGCGAGTGTACGTCCGTACGTACGTGAGTAACTATAATATAACAGCTGATTTCACCCATCATCTGTTTAAAACCTAGCATAGATTGTACTTTGGGGTTATGTTAACAACTACAATCATTATAAATGTCTTGAATAATATAACAGCTGATTTCACTCATCATCTGTAACAGGCAGGCTACTTTAAACAAACCCAGTGTAGAACATACTTTGGGGTTATGTTTACAACTTCAAACATTATAATTTCTTATGAAGTTGATTTTTTTTAAATATGAGTTATAGAACTGATAATTAAAATATTCGTTCATACAAATTTAAAGAAGAAAAAATACCTTTTCGTTTAGCTTCGGTAACATTCGTACATCTTCGTATAACGTATACACCTAAACATATTTGATTATTGATTTCTTCACTATAATATTAATAACTTCTAATTCATTTTGATACATCAATATAAAATAAAAAAGCAAATAAAAAATAATATTTTTATTTAAATATATAATAACATAGGGCCTACATAAATACAAATTTTTAACAAATATTCCTGCAGTTTTATAATCCTTATAATTGTACACATTTACCGAGTTAAAAATCCCCGTCAGCAGAGTTAGGTAGGCCTAGATAAAGTGTGTTGTTTTTAAATAGTAGTTTGTATAAAATGATGTATTTCTGATGTATCTATACATAATTAATTTTCTAGGGGTTATTTTGTGAGTAGAACTCCTCCTAGAGTTTTTTTTACCGATTTTGACGTTTTTGGTGTCATTTTAAAGAGCTCACTCTGTCCTCGATCTGTATATTAAGGGCTTCGCCCCAGTGGCTCTCAAAGTTGCCATGTTATCCTTATGCCAGATAGGTTTTTTAATTGAATCATTATATTTTGACAGCTAACAAATGCTAACAAAACAGGAAGAACAGATGTTTATATTTTTACATTTTGTTTACCATTGTTTACAAAACACGTTTGCAATTCGATTACTTAAGTCATAGGGATGAAATGGGATAACGACCCTTAAAAGTAAATAAAGCAATAATAGCGAAACATTGCCAGGTCCACTAGTCCATTAATCCGCCTGTGATTTTTCACTGGGATTTACTATAAATTAAGTGGGAGGGAGACAAAACCCCACTTTCGGCCCTTGGTGTGAAAAATACTATTACTATAATAGTACCAAGGGCCGAAAGTGGGGTTTTGTCTCCCTCCCCCTTAATTACACGACTTCTTCTTTAATTAGCCCTACTTACATGACTTATTCTTTAATTAGTCCTAATTACACGACTTCTTTTATTAGCCCTAATTACACGATTTCTTCTTTAATTAGCCCTAATTATACGACTTCTTCTTTAATTAGCCCTAATTATACGACTTCTTCTTTAATTAGACCTAATTACACGACTTCTTCTTTAATTAGACCTAATTACACGACTTTTTTTAATTAGACCTAATTACACGACTTCTTCTTTAATTAGACCTGATTACACGACTTCTTTAATTAGCCCTAATTACACTACTTCTTCTTTAATTAGCCCTACAGGACTTCTTCTTTAACTAGCCCTAATTACAAGCGTTGTTTAAGGTTGTGCGATGGGTTTACGACATATTTGTTTTTCATGTTTTTTTGTGTTGAAAACTATTAACCTACTAACATGTTATCAATATAAATTAGACAAAAAAAAATACAACGAATATTTTGCGAAATATGGGCTGTAAAAGTGCTCATTTTTCGACTTCTTGGGAAGAGTTCATCTATGTAACGGTTGAGCGTATGAAAACTAAATTTTTCAGTTATTCTTATTAAAATATGGTGATAAAAGTCCCATATTCTATTTTTTGAAAAATCACGTATTTCAACATTTTAAAATATTCAGTGAATTTTTACAAACGTATTAAAATAATTTTTAAGGTGAAAATTATAGCGTTTTAATCTATAACTCTTGAACTTTTTTTTACAAAAAACAACATAAGTTTATCTCAAATCCTTCAAGAAATAAACTCACCCTTAGGTTTTGGAAACCGCCTTCAACAAAATCGGGACGCAACCCTGCGCTCACTGCTTACCCATTCCAATATTTCTCCTCCTTCCCCTTTTGCAAACCTCCCCAGTCTACGCTCTCTTGCTGTGACTGCGGATGTTGGTTGTTGTGCCGAATCGCAAGGGTTTACAGAAAGCTTAGTCATTCAAATTGTATGGTACTGACATCTTATTGCAAGGCATCTTTAGATAGATCAAATATTGACGAATCCCATGGTAGCTTTATAATTTTGATCAAAATATTACTGTAGATGGTCTGGGACGTTGAATAAGTGGGAAATAACAGTACAATTAATTGTATTCGAATCCACGCGTGGAATCAGGTTTACAGAAATCTACAATTTTAAAACGACGATTACATACGTAAATATACGTTTTAGAAAGAAATTATAAGTACGAAAATTAAAGTTTGATACATGACCTTTCCAATGGTGTTTGTCTTTTTGAGATTGAAAGATTTTTAAAGGGTCAAATATTCAATACAATCACTCGTTACAAATGTGTTGGAGTGACGGTACATTATGTACCGTCTGCCGGTTCTAGGGTTAAAATAAAAAAATATTTTATTGTATTAAATTATTTTTGTTTAATTTTTATCAAATTAATTTTTTCTGTACTTGTTTTTCAAGCAAAGTTTAGTTATTTTCTTCTATTTTAGTATATTATTCTAATCACGTTATTTAACAAAGTTTAGGACATTAATAACATTTAGTATATTATATCTCATTGTAAAAGGTAATGTCTAAAGTTATAAAAGAATTAAGTAGCATGCAATGCAGTTTTCATTGATTATTTTGTGTATTTGCATTTATTTCTACCTGGCGAACAATAATTTCAAACTCCCAAAAAAGTGGGTCTTTTATGTATGTTTGTAACTGCATTTATTTCTATATTGTAAGACATGACCTTTTTGCGATATGAAGCCGTTTCCAGACTTTTCAAACACTCTGAATATAGAATTCTCAAAATATTGTTTTACTTTTAATTACTTATTTATGTATACACGATAATAAACTTTAAAAAGAGTAAACAAAATTGAATTGCAACATTCTGTATAAGTTATCATAAAAATGTACATAATAACTTAATTAAACCTATTCAAGCAAGAAGGGCGAATTTCGAGTTATTATAGGTCTACTATTGTTACAAGAAGGCCTAATACTTGTCTCATAATTCGCCAGTTTCATCATTGATTGATTTTTGCGTATTTTTAAAACAACTTTCGTTTATATTTAATCCTAAAGACATGCAAAGCATTTATTATTTCTGTAATTGTATTATGTAACCAGAAGTAATCAATTATAATCAACAAATTCCCCAGAAAACAGAAAAAGCAACTAAATTCCATGTAAAGTGAATGAGGATTAGAAGTTTATACTCGCGGCCACGAAATTAGGCGGGTGATAGAAATTGCGGTGTTGCTGGATATGTTACTAGCCTAGCGACGGAAGGTCGAGATTCGCCTACTCCACGCACGAATTGGCAACACTAAGGCATTGTCCTGCGTGAGCGACGGGGTGCGAGCAACGCGAGCGATGCGAGCGACGCGAAAATAACAAACTGGGTTATCTCCCAGGAGTGTCCTACACTGCGATCAGAGCGATAAAGCGATGTTTGCGCGACGCGACAAGAACAAAATATTTGTTTCAAATCGCCTCGGTCGCTCCGTCGCTTGTTCATACTGCGCATTTCCTGAGTGCATCAGATACGGAGTAGATCTACAATTAGTTGTCACTGGTTTTTTCTTTGTCACTTTTTTATGCATTTAATGTTATATTTTCCACTTTTGTATTGTATATCATTTACTTTTCACATTGGTTTTGAATGTCATGTTAAAACTGGGCATCTTTGTTCAATTTTCGGATGTATTTAATTTATATTTTTTACTTTTATATCACATGTGTACTATTATAACACAATTACATTACTATGCATATAAAAAACCAGCTAGTTAATTCTCTAAACAGTCGTTCTTCCACGGAGATTGGTTTTTGGAAATTCCTTTCTTTATATTTTATTTCACCTCGTATAGCATCAGCGATATAAAAAAATGTGCTTGGTAGCATTCCAGTATATGAATGAAACAACTCAGATTCATTTTGACAGGTTTTCAGTTTATGGACAGGTGGTGATATTCTCCGTAACAAGTCCTCTCTAAATAAATATCATTAGTCGGTTTCCTACACAATTCTTGAGCAAGCACATATTTTAAGTAATGTTGCTGACTGGCCTTATTTACGCTTTCATCGCCAGATCGCTCACACAGGACAAAACGGTCGCGCGCCCGAATCGCTCGTCGCTCGCGTCGCTCGCGTCGCTCGCACCCCGTCGCTCACGCAGGACAATGCCTAACCGTGCAGTGTTGCCTTTCTGCCTGGCTACTCGGTAGGGATAAGCAATGAAATTGTTTTCCTATAAAAGTGTTATCGACTGGCACAGACTGTTATTAGTTATTGTAATGCTATTAACTGACTTCGTTTTTTAACTATCAAGTTGCTTATAACTTTACAGTTATTGTAACGTCTTAATTACCGGTAACGTTTCAAATTTATGTATATTTTTGACAAAATGATTTGTATGTTTAAAAAGAAAACAACATTTTTTGACTGTATGAGAATAATAATTTACAATATGTTCAAAAAATTAGTACCAAATAAATTTAAATTTATGTTAGATGATATTTAATATTTTAGCGATAAATAGGAATCCATTAGGCAAAACCTATATTGGGCATTCCTACAAAAGAAAAAGTTTAAAATGTACTCTAAATAGAGTCACTTTTATAAATTAAATATAATTATAAATTAATATAATTACCATTTAGAGTGTGCATCGTGATGTTGCCCTCGAAACTTAAGTTTATGTATGTGCAGGTTACTTGTTGTGTTTTATGTGTTTTTAATATAAATATTCAACGACCTCCAACGGAGCAGATTTGAGTTAAACTGATGATGGGACCACGGACCCGAAACGCGTATTAACTTACAAAATAAACGAAGTCACAAGACGGATATATTATAAAAGGTAATTATATTAGTTTAAAATTGTATTTAATTAATGATTTTTCTTTAAATTGGTTTTCCTATAAATTTTAATTAGGCTACTGTACTTTGTATACAAACAGAATCACTTATAAATTTTGTAAATTATATGTAAATATAGAATACTGTAAATACATTGTAAAAACGAGATATAGGAAAATTATGGGAAGTAAAGTTGTTCACGACCGTGGTGTCTTCAATCTCGCACATGTTTCCTGTGGGGTGTTAAATGAACAACAAAATGAATAAAGGCTTAAAAATACTTTCTTACGAAAATACAATTTTTAATTATTTTTTTATTATTAAAATGTAGCCTACATTTCTTATTCACACACAGTACGAGTTAGTTCGCTTCAGGAATTAACTAAAAAGTCTAAAAAACGTTGTTGGAATTTTATTAAGATAAGAAAAAAATAACTGGAATTATGGCTTAACGAAAAAAATAATGGTATCATCATCATATACTATGTAAAGGAAATGTTGTCTATAAACATTTAAATTATTTCCTTTTTTACTCTTGAATATAAAATAGCAACTTACAACATTAAACAAGGGTTACGAGCTACGGTTCTCGCCGAGCGCCCGCGTGTCTTTG
>JAGFPH010017958.1:0-16927 GCA_018207615.1 Philaenus spumarius | reverse complement strand
GAGGGGGTTCCGATTACGGGAAGTGCCGAATAATTAATGTCAGTGAATCAGTGAAATCGCCTAGCTTTAAGGACATTGCGAGGAGCCTCCCTTCTCGGATGAATAGTGGCTAAATGGATGATTGGATCTTGAATCTGACGGAAAATCTCTTCTTTGAAATTAAATTTTCTACAATTTTTGTATTTAACATTTTTTGCTATCTCTTACCGTTTTCTTACAAAACGCGCTCAAAGTAAACAAATGAAAAAATTTAAAAAATCTAAAAAATCTTTCCCGCCCAGAAGGTGCTTGCAAAATTAAAAAATGTTAACTTCTGGTAATTTTCCCAGAAGTTTCTCGTCGAGAGCTTTAATTTAAGTATAAGGTTGAGGGAGGTCCGATTACGGGAAGTGCCTAATAATTAATGTCAATGAATCAGTGTTACCGTCTAGCTTTACATAAGTAGATGAAAGGTATTGCAATGTACCTAATTAAAAATTTGTGTTAGTAAGATGTTTTCAGCTTTGATAGATTCCCCTAATTTGTGTCATTCTTCTTCATTTATCAAGCCCTTTAAAATGAGATATCACTTGATGGGGGTATGTATTTAAGATTTTCGAATTACCCTCTCAACCCCCATTTTGGGGGTAAGGGATGAAATGGTCGCTTACACCAAAATTCATCTACCTGTGTCATATAGAGATATGCCGAAGCTCGTTTATTTATTTTTACCTGTTCTAAAGTTAATAGGGGGTGGGAATTTTTAGACACCCTGTATATTACACTATTTTGTTTTTGTAGTTTCCTGAGAACTGAGATCAGTTTATACAATTTCATGTTTAGAGAAAGTCTTTGCAATATTAATAATAATATTTTACTAAAAAGTCTTATCTACTTCATTTTAATTACAGTGTAACCCCCATTAAATGAAACTCTGTTTAACCAAAATATTTTAAACATTATACCTGAATAATTGAATGAAAAACTTTTTGATATTTCACAATTCTTTATTGAGCCGTGCTGACCTAAAAAAAAAACTAGAATCATCATAGTCCAGTCGCCAACTTCTGTGATGATTCTAGTTTTTCTAATCATCTGAAAACACATGTCATTTTAGACTTTAATTTAAATACAGATTTTAATGTACTTCATTTTTATTGTAAGGGTAATAAGTTAGATGCTTTGGAAATGTTAGAAATTAAGAGGTTAATTAATAAGGACGTAAGTTTAGTTTTAAATTAACAGATAGATTTAAGTAATTCGCCACTTCTACAACCGTTGTTATTGAATCAGTTCGATTCCTCCGCCATCCATAACCCGACGGTATTTTGGCCCATCTGCACCTAACTGCTGTGTGTTGGATTTGTTTTGTTGTTCCTTTAGTCTTTAAGTTGCCTTCGATAATGCCGTAGCTGGCGAAACCTAGGTCGGCACGGCTCAATAAAGAATTGTGAAATATTACAAAACGTTTTCCATTCATTTATTTATAATGGAATTTCACCAAGAACCAACGGTCGTTAGTATAAAACATTATACCTGAGTTGAGTTTCAGCTTTTGAAGAACCTTTGTTCAAAGAGACTTCATGTGAGATTTGTTCCAACAAGTGGTTACTTGGAATATCACTCCAGCTGTCTGTAGTACACTGTTCAGAGTCCTCTCCGCAAAACCAACTTTCATCTTCACTAATCAAACTACGATTGTCTACACACCCGTTAACTTCATCTGCAAACAATTTAACTACTACAGTATGCACCAAAGAAGCGACACTGAACTATATTATCTAAAAATGTGTAAAATAAATATAAATATACATAGTAGGTAAAAAGAACTACTGATCTTACATTTGCAGAATTTACGTTTTCCTGCGATTTACAATTTTTTGCAGTAGTCCCAACTATATCATAAAATTACATCTATTTCGTACATCTATTTCTTATGTAGACTTCCAACGTTATATTTCAAATTGCTTTTTGATCATGGCCTTCTATAAATTAATGCAAACAATATTGGGATGCCCTTCTTTCATGAACATTTATCATTGTATTTTAAATTAAGTTTTAACGCAGGTATTCATAAAATAAATACAAACTAGGGGGCCTGCGCGCAAATTGCGCATTTTAATATTTTTTTCTGTTTGTTAGAAACTCACCTACAATTCAAAGAAATATCAGCTGTTAAATTACATCACGTTAAAAACCGTAATAATGCAAGTTGGTAAGCACTGGACCTTTGAAAGCGCCCTCTAGAAATAAATCAAAGGCTTGGGGGTGGAGCCCTAAACGAAATGATTTTTTTAATTACCATTCGCAGGTGCGCTAGATCATAAGATTTAAAATGACACCTCAATCGTAAAAATCGGTTAAGTTGGACTGGCGAAAAAGGGACGTAACAGAAAAAACCCTTATAGAAATAAGTATATGATAATATTCAGGTGCCATTTTATGTTGTGTACATTTGCCATTGTACTTTTTATTATGTTTTAACACTTGTAATGGAATAAATTAACGCAAAATGTATTCGGACATCAATTTTTTTGTTGCCTAAAAAAGGATCTCAGTTTAAAATTAATAAATGAAAAAATAAAATAAAATGAAAACAAACTTTAATAATGAAAAAGATTTTCTAAAATGGAATTGTAAGCAGACAATGCAAAATGAATCGGATAATTGTCAAATATTTTGATTTGTTTAAGCAGATAAATACTGAAGATAATAATATTATTTAAAGTAAGGACAATACACAAAATTGAAATATGCGGCGTATTTAAAACAGAAATACAAATGATAGAATGTTCTGGAAAAAGACTTGTGACCAAATGGAAAGTTAAAGAGAAAAAAAAAAGTAACTACGTCATAGCTCGTGACCATTGTGTAATCTCTGAATCAGTCGTCAACTTGTAGAAAGAAGAGTATCGCTGTATAGTTGAAACTCATCAGTTAAACTCAGTCAGTGAAATAACTCAGTATGACGCCAGATAACTAGTCACTAATGATATTTTTTTTTAAGAACAAATGAGTTGTTTGTTCAATAAGATTAACAAATAAAATGCAAAAAGTGTTAAGTGGTGTTTTGTAAAAAGAGTTTCTTCAATATTTCAATAAAATCAAGATTCTATGCCTACACTCGATTCCACGTTCACTGAGCAGTACATAGAGCCCCTAAGTCTACGACAGTCTCAGCGACAATATCTAACTAAAAACATCAACTCCCATGCAACATTCGGTCAGTTGACGCAACCCTCATGACAATAAACGAGATGTTCCCTGTAATTTTAGAAGCATGTCTATTCTCCCGTAAGACCTGCACTGCACGGTGAACGTGGAATCAAGTGTAGTTGTGGATAGACTCGGCTTAAAACGAGTTATAAGGTTTGTGATTTGGTGTCGTTGGAAAAAATCACTGTGCATTGCTGAGTGTATTGCTCAGAAAAGGTATTGTGATGTGAGATTTGAAATTTAGCAAAATAGAAATCTTAAATTTCAAAGCGTGCAACGATAAAAATTGGTTTCACTTGTATATATAACTGCAGGACACGTTGTCGTCAAATATAAAAATCTTTGAAGCAAGGCTTCACGTCACACCACACACACAAAAACACAACACAAAATCCTTTGAACAATACAGTAAAATATACACAAACACGACATTTCGCGAAGAACAAATAACACTTCGTATCCTCAGCTGATGTAAGTCCTAGATCTTAGCGGACGTTTTTTGTCGCAACCTTTCCGAACGTGTAACACAGGTTGACTGAGTAGGAATCAATCGTAGGTCTTCCAAAGGTTCAAACCCCACTACATTGGTATTATTAATTCTTACATTAGGCCTGTCAAAAAGTATCTGTACTTCATTTTTAATTAAAGGGAAATAAATAGCACTAACGGTGGAACTTGGCTGGGAAATACTGTTTTCCTTCACGGACATTATAGCAGTTGGAATCCCTCATCCCAAAGAATAGCATGATTGTTCGCTATGACATGCTCCGCAATTTTAGACCGATTAACTTCGCCCGTTGTTATGCATTTTTTATGCTCAGAAACACGTTTTTTAAATGGACGAGAAGTTTGTCCCACATACGACAACCCACACTGACAGGGTAAATTGTACACAATGTTTTTGCTATCCAAATCGATATTTTTAGGTTTCAATTTATTAACACAATTTTTAATGGTTAATGAATTTTTAAAAACAGTCTTAATACAAAACTTGGAATTCAATCTTCTTATTTTTTCCGAAATACCTTTTACATACGGAATCTGAACTGTCGTTAATGGTTTTTCATTAAGTTTTTTATTACTATTATTATTTGCTTTTTTAATAGCTCTGTCAATGATATATTGTGGATAGTCATTATTCAATAAATCTCGATTAACTTGTTGAATCTCCTGTTTAAAATCCATCTCATTACTGCATGAGTAAGAATTAATAATACCAATGTAGTGAGGGTTGGACCTTTGAACGACCTACGATTGATTCCTACTCAGTCAACCTGTGTTAGGCGTTCGGAAAGGTTGCGACAAAAAACATCCGCTAAGATCTAGGGCTTACATCACCTGAGAACGCGAAGTGTTATTTGTTCTTCGCAAAACGTCGTGTTTGTGTATATTTTACTGTATTGTTCAAAGGATTTTGTGTGTGTGGTGTGACGTGAAGTCTTGCTTCAAAGATTTTTATATTTGACGACAACGTGTCCTGCAGTTATATATACAAGTGAAACAGCAATAAGGTGGGTGTAGTCCATTAAGAATATAGTAATTTATCTACCACCCCACCTACAAATGTCTTTCAAAACTAAAATAAAAATTGGTATTTTAATTAAAATTGTGTCACATGATAGAAGGACAGATACAGCTGCAAAAAGTATAAATAATTTCAGTATACATTAACGATCTAACATGTCTGCATTTAATTTAATCTAATTAATTAATTTGTTGTAAGATTTAATTTCATGATTTATTATATATATATTTTTTTGCAATTGTCAAAATCTTGGTAGTTTTATTATCGTTATTGTGTAATCTTTAATTTGAATCATATTCTATTAAACATACTAATTATTTACCTTAAATCCGTCTTGTGACTCCTTGTCGTTAAGTTTAAGACGACATGTTTCGGAGCCGTAACTCCATAGGGTAGGCTGCACTGTAATATACTGACCGGACATTGAGATGCGGCTTATTTCGTGTATTTATTTGTGTGACGAACTGTGACTTGTGTGTTAGTGTCCGTGTAAATGTGTGTGTGTATACAATTTAAATGTTTTTAATGTTCGACGAACTCACCAGAGGGATGACCAGTTGATGGAGTTACGGCTCCAAAACATGTCATCTTAAACTTAACGACAAGGAGTCACAAGACGGACTTAAGGTAAATAATTAGTATTAATTATCTGTGACTCGGACCAAAATCATGCAATGTCTATTAAACAGCTTAAATCAGTCATCATATCTGTCTAGTTTTCATAAATATCCACAATTCATTATTAAGGTTAAATGTAAAATTTCCTTGCAACAAATTGTGCAATATAAAGAAATGGCGCCGAGCATAGATGGGTTTAGTGGGGGATTTTCGACATCGAACTGTGTTTTGCAGTCGACAGAGTTGTCTATCTGTGAAGGACAAGAGGTCAGTCGAATAATCTACCAAATTAGACTCTGTGACTCTGACATCAGAAATAACATATGATAAAACATGTAGGATGAGGATTCGTCTAGATGGCTGTGTACCACCATATTGTTACATAATCAGGTTTGTTTACATTAGCACTTAGTGATTTTTAGCTTTGTTGATATTTAATTTTGAGGTTATGAAAACATTTTTTGATTTTAATTAAATAAATGATTTTAAATAAAAGTAAAGTATACAAAATAATAAACAATAATAATTTAATAAATTCTAATTCTACATACTTTTTAACTTAAAATTTGTTTACTTTGGAATTTTTAAAAATATTTTAATTTGTATTAATTTTTTATTTTTGTAACTTCTTCAGTTACAGATCTAAGGTCACTTAATACTTGTCCATTACCAGTTCTAAGCTGTGACAATAGTAGCATATTCTCACTATGTCTCATTATTGGTTCTTGGCTCATATATCCACTATCACCAACATTACTGGGTGTTGCCACACAATCTATCCCTAATCCCCGCATGCGTTCTTCTATAGTTGGAGACGACCGAATAGACGATCCTAAAATTAAACAAAGTAATATTAAATAGTGAATTATATGGAATTTATTCGAATTTTTTGTCTTAATAAGAATAAGATTGTATTGCTGACACCCTCATATAATTTTTTTCTTAACATCTTAACTTAATACCAGTAAAACCAATGAAGTAGGAGGGCGAAAGCGCAGGTAAATCGACAACCAGTAAATTAGGTTTGAACCTGCGTTAATAAGTTTTAACTGAAGCAGACTGGACTAACGCCTTTAGCCTCTGTCCACCCTGCTTCCCTTAATGATTGTTTTTGTTGTTAATGCAAATGAAAAGGAATACTCTGAAACAATAATTATAAAACAGGAATATAAAGTTTCTTCTTAAAATTTGTTTTTAATGATAAATTATTCATATTTTTATAATTTTTTCTGACATTTGCCATCATTTGTTTATATTGGCAACGCTAAAAGAGAGACTTCATCTTGTTAACTTGGCTTACTTTTGTCATCGCTGGTGATTGTTCTTCTCCCCAGTTTGTACATAGTTATACGTTTTTCAACTACTCAGTTCTACTGTTCTAAACCTGGGTTCTTGTTACTTTTAGGTAATAAGACAGGTTTTTAACATCTGCTATTTAGTTCTCATGTCTTAATTTTAAGTTGTCACTTGATAACAACGTTTGGTGTTATTAGTTTAGAAAAAATAGTCTAACAAAGAACAAGCCTTTATACAATAAACCAGATTCTTATGTTTGTTTGTCTATTTATAACGAAAGAACATTAATCCAATTTTGAAATCGTTTGTTTTTCATATGCACGTAAAAAATCCAAGTGGAGGGGGTCTAGGATGTTTGATCAAATTCAGAGTTGTTTTAACAACATTGATGTTACTTGAGTCAGAAAGCACCTGATTTTGAAAGATAACCTTCCACGCTCACATACACTAATTAGATGTTTAGATAAAGTATTAATTTTAATATGTGTACCTGAGGTTGCAGATGTTTTGCGTTGTAAAAGTAACGGAGAAGGGAGAAGAAAATGAGGATATGGCCAAGAGAAATCAGTATGAAGCTGCCTCAGAGCAGTTACAAAATGGTCCAGTCGAGCTGCTCTGTCTCGTTCTCTCGCAAGCCAACCTACAAGGGGAAAGTCCAAGTGGGCACTTAAACGCCCAAGATCATTCAGTCTATGATCACAAAGCAATCGACGAGCATGTCGTTGAACCATCACATCCATAAAGAATTCTTCCGCCGAACCAGATCCAGATTCTCTGAGGGAAGAAAGTAATTTAAAATAAAGTCAGATATAAAACTAACTAGACTGTTCATTTTTAGTATTTAATAAACTGTCTAAAGAGCTGCAATTTTTAAAAAGAGGTTTTAAAGAGCTGCAGTTTCATTTTTCTTTTATGAATTTACATGTATGTAAGATTTACATTATATTCAAGTCAGGGTTACATTTATTTGACCCAATAACTATATTACAATAATTCATTAAATTAATGTGATAGACATGAATATAATTTGTAAATATGATTATTTGATAATGTGTACAATTATTTAACATTTTTAAATTTATTTATACATTTTTTAAATATTAATGTAGGTGAATGAGCTTAACTTTCAAATGCTCCTTTTTTTAAATTGTGTACCGTATCAAAGACTAGCCTGAAATATAATAAAATTAAAATATTGCAAAAATCCTATGTTTATAGGTCCAATGTTAAATGTAAAATAAAATAAAAAACAACTGAAACTGTAATCAGATTATAAGTTTATTATAGGGTAATCAAAAGAACAATTTTAATAGAATAGGTGAACAAACCCACTGGTAATTCAATTATTAATTTGCCCAGATGCTGTTGAAATATAACAGAAATTAATAAATGATAATCTTGTTTTGTTCATATTTTTACTGTTTAGAATGTCTAATATGTACATAAAAAGCTTGATTGGGTTGAGATGCTACGACAAATGCAATACAAATTACCCTCATAAATACTGAAATATTATAATAGTATGTGTTATATTGGTAGTATAATAGTATTACAATACTTTGGAATTTGGTAAAAATTAATCTGATTTACAAATGCAGTACCAACTTTACAAAGCACAGGTTTATGAAAGTTATTTTACTGTGTTTATTGTTTTATTCATATTGTTTAACATCTTAAATTTAAACAGATTTTAGTCACTACAATTTGAATTATGTGTAAACAATATCAGTATTCAACAATTTGGAAAGAAAATAGTCCATGTAAACAGACATCAATGTTTTGATAGTTTTTTTGATGTTTTTAGCCATCAAGATTTGGTCTGGTCACCAAGGGTAAGTATAAAACATATGTTCTCGATCACTGTTCGTTTTATAGGATTTTGTAAAAACTCCCAAGTAATTTTGAAAGTGTTGTATGAGGATAGGTATTAGTGTATTTATTAAATAGTTTATGTGTTTGTAGATGTAGGTTTTCATTTATTAAAAGTATTTATGGTTATTGAATGTTGACCAATTTAGTTCTTCAGTAGAACTTACAATATAACTATCATTTTTGTCATCAAACTTCAAAACACAACATATAGTCAACTATGAGGTGAATTAAAAAATAAACTAAATAGTAGTGAACTTCAATAGGTTGTTTACTAGAAGTAAATATTAATTTGTTCTTAGTTAAATAGTATGAGAGGTATAAGATAAAGGAACAAGGAAAGGAGTGTTTAGGTTTACCTCTTACCGGGTGTCCACTCTAGAGGGAACAGATTTCTTCCTTCGGAGATTGACATTATCAGAGTTTACGGTCATGGGTTCCATCATTTGTAATTTGGGATTTACAGTTGTGCTAAAACTTCTTCCTCTAGAAACCTATAACAAACATGTATTTCTTGTGATAGGGTTTGACTATCTATTATATTAACTAATAAGTTTGTTTGCGAATATATATTTTAATTACTTCCAAAAATAAAGAATGGCTAAATCTATTTTGATAAAACTTTTACCAATGTCCTCAGTTTGAAGCTATTATTTCTAAATGTCAATAACTAAAAAATAATAAAAAGAAAGTCCAAAGATAACAATTTTAGCATACAGGTAAATCCTTTAATAGCGGGGGTTATTGGAAAAATTAGGAGCATTACCAGCAAAAATCAAATTTGTACCGCCTTTACTACACCATTAGGCAGCACTTCGTCAAAACTGAATCTAAAAATGGAACACAGGATACAAAAAAACTGTATTTACAGTATTAAATGAGAGTTTGATAAATACTGTATAACCTTAGGCTTTATAAAAATAAAATAGATGTAACTGTTAAAAAAAAAATGTGATCGTTGAAAAATTTTGAAAGAAATATAAAAAAAATGTTCCAACTGATAAAAAACGATATAATGTGGATTATTACTCACCTACACTTTATTACACTTAATTACTTTTAATGCTCCTCTCTTACTATTCAACTTCAACTACAAAAAATACTTCTCATTACTCAACCTCCACTATAAAAATACTCATTATTCAAATTACCTTTGCTTCAACTTACAAATCGACACTCTACCTCAAAAACCTCCTTTACTTTAATTCTTAAAAAAGCTCAATATTCCACATATAAGGTATCTCTATGCTTTTCCACTTTTAATTTTATTATGCATATCATCATTTATATAAAACCTTTATTACCAATTTAATTTCTCAGGTAGTGAATCCTTGACTGCGAAAGTACACGCTAGATGCGAGTCATGTCCAATAAATGAAATTCACGACATCATGGCGAAACAACTATGTTTTTTACTTACTCATATTCACAAAAACAATTACATACAAGTAAATTAATCATCATCATTTGTGTTAGGTAAAGCAAATTTCAGAACTTAACATAAATTCAATTTATAACCGTTTTAAATAGGCTAAGACGCAATTGAAATTAAAATGAAATTGTTTTTGAAAAAAGTTAAATTTGGTATGCAGACTGAAAAACTATCTTTTTATATGGAAATTAAAGTTTATAAAATATTTGAAAAAACTCAGTTTATACCTAGGATTTACATGATAACTTTAGATACTCCCTTTCACTCGATGATCTAGACGTACTGGAAATGTAACCACATGTAAATAAACAAGTTCAATTAATTCAATAATCACTCGCTGAACTTCAACGCCGAAGCGCACACCAACGTTGCACCCTTCACAGTTTACGTTTAAGCCTTCATTTTCACTATTCCACACTACAAAACCATATTTTTATAGGCATTTCTCTCCCAAGACACGCAAGCTCAACTTTACTCAACGCCATCTTCTCTATTAAGATTAAGGTTGCTGTACATGGCCTTTTTGATCAACGCAAGTTTCACTGGCGACCAGATCCAATCCTGATTTACACTGTGCATTGATATATACGTTTATGTTATAGTTCTTTTATACAATATGGTTTTCTTCAGCTTTATGACTTTAATTATTAAAATGTTTATTATGTGATTATTTATTCTTATTCTTCAAATTGTTCTTTTTATACGCACCACTGGTTTTGTTTTATGATGAACAATTTTAACACTTTAAACATATTATATATCTTTACTCATTAATGTTTTTTCTTGTTGTTTATTAAATATTGAAGTCTGCTCTTTCAATTCTTTATATTATAGTCTGCTTAATTTTAATTTTATGTTTATTTAAATCATTAAGTTTTAATTATTTTGCGTCTTGAATGAATTTATACATGTATATATGATTTATTAAATATTTATTACTGAATCTTGCGTCTCTTTAGCTGCCAGACCATTCTTCCTTGTTTTAGACGTTATGGGAATTTACTTGCACTTTATATAGTATTTCTGTTACATGGACTGTATGTGTCACAACTGGCAAGACAAAAAGACCTTTAAACATTGGAACAAAGAGCATAAACAAATGGGCGACTAGGCATAGTCAATAGATGGCAGTTCCATGAAGTTTTCTATAGAATAAAAATGCCTTGCTGTAACATTTCTTTATAAAAGCCTTTTCCTCTGTTATTATTCAAAATTTAGCCTGATATTCAAACTTTTGATCTTTGAAGATCTTCAAAATTGATCTCTTTGAAGTATTTCTTCATAAAGCAACACCATATTGAAGATGACAGTAAAATATACCATAACAAACCATCCTAATAACTGATAAACAGCAATCATTCGACAACCTTTTGAGAACATAAATCGAAGAGTTCAACAATGCACATATGACTACTCCAATTCAATTCAATTGTCAAACCAAGAAATTGTTGTTAACACTCTACTTCATATTTTTACAGATTTATTGCAGCTCGTGTTATATATTAAACTTAGTACTTTGATGTAGGTATTGAAACCTATAAATTAATTAAAATATCAAGTAGTTGACAATTACCTGCAAAGACATAAAATGTGCTGGAATTTCTTCGGTTTTTTGCTAAAAATGACATATAATTTGTTTTACTTTCTCACTATACTATAGTATAGAGAAAGTATAGTGATCGCAAAAAAAATCGATGTTGAGATTTTTGTGGAAATATCCGTTTTGGGACCCCCTCCAAAAAAGTGGTTTTTACAAAATGTCTGTCTGTATGTATGTATGTATGTCTGTATGTCTGTATGTAGACAGAGCTAGAGAGAAAACTATTCGATCGATTTCAACCAAATTTGCACCAGACATGTCCAGTACGCCTGTATAGATGCACGAAAAAGGGTTTTGAACAATTTTGAAAAACAACCCCCTTTTTGGTCAAAAAACCCCAAAAAAATCAGTTATTATTTTTTTATAAAAAAACGGCTCTAACGATTTTGATAAAATTTTGCTTATTTGTAGCCTTTAATGTGCCCTACCATATACAAAAACCCGCATCTTTCTAAAAATTCTCGTTTAGCTAATAATAATAATAATAACTGATTTTTGGGGGTTTTTTGGCCATAAAGGGGGTTGTTTTTCAAAATTTTTCAAAACCTTTTTACGTGCATCTATAAAAACCTAATTGACGTGTTTGGTGCAAATTTGTTTGAAATCGATCGAATAGTTTTCTCTCTAGCTAATAATAATAATATTTATTAGTTAATCGCCTACTTTAATTATTAAAGTATACAAAGCTAGAGAGAAAACTATTCGATCGATTTCAACCAAATTTGCACCAGACATGTCCAGTACGCCTGTATAGATGCACGAAAAAGGGTTTTGAACAATTTTGAAAAACAACCCCCTTTTTGGCCAAAAAACCCCCAAAAAATCAGTTATTATTTTTTTTATTAAAAAACGGCTCTAACGATTTTGATAAAATTTGATTTATTTGTAGCCTTTAATGTGCCCTACCATATACAGAAACCCGCATCTTTCTAAAAATTCTCGTTTAGCTAATAATAATAATAACTGTTTTTGGGGGTTTTTTGGCCATAAAGCGGGTTGTTTAAAAAAAAATTTCAAAACCATTTTACGTGCATCTATGAAGACCTAATTGACGTGTTTGGTGCAAATTTTTTCGAAATCGATCGAATAGTTTTCTCTCTAGATAATAATAATAATAATAATATTTATTAGTTAATCTCCAACTTTAATAAAAAAACTCTCCTACCCCACCCTACAAGTCACAGTGAATCTGTTTAGTAATTTATATGTATTTGTGAGAAAGTATGTGCCAGTTCCTGGTACCGTTTATTTTTCTAAGTTTAGCATTAAATTAAGTTTGCTAAAATACTCTGTGCTTGATTTAAACTTTGAAAGATTTAATCTTTAAAGCGCTTGATCATATTAATTCCATGTTTCTATCTTTATTGGAACAAGTGATACTCAACTCTTGAAATACTTTTTGAACACCCGGATATTAGACAATACTTGTTTAATTTGTGTATTTACCTGCATTGTTCCAAGCACTAGTGATAAATCTTCTTCGTTTGGATTTACTGGAGGTGTTGGTGGCATGCCATACTTAGATGGAAAAATGAAAGAAGCACGAGGTGATTCCACATCATTCGGATCTGTAATTTTAAAAACCAAACTGATAAACATCAAACACTTTAAAATAAATTGATATTTTAAAGAATTAATCCTTTTCCAGACAATAAAATGAAATGAATTTCCATGTAGGGCAAAGATTTGTAAAAAAAAAATAGAATGAAAATGTATTTTTACAAAGGGCCAAGAATTCGAAAAAAAATATTTTCAAAAACCCTGACTCAATTAAAAAATATCGAAGAAAATAAAACTTTTTTGAAAAATTAACAGCTAGAAGGAAACCCTGGCAGATTGTAAGTGCAGCTTCAATAGCTGTTCACTTTTTTGTTTTGTTCTTGTTGATTTATACCAGTTAGACTAATGAATACATGGGAGCAGATTATAGCATAGGTAAATGGATAGCTAGGAACTACGTTCAAATGGTAGTAGACTGGACTAATGAGTTTAGCCACTCTGCTTCCCCAATACATTTTACTCGCTCTGCTGGTGTTAATAAACTTATTTTCTTTATAAAAACATATAATATTACATTGGCTTTCTATGCTTTTTCCTCCAATATGATTATTCATTAATTTTATTATTAAGTTAGTTTTAGTTCAAATACAAAATGATGTTAATTTATTGGTATATTAAGCAAACATGCCATTCCTGATTAACTGATGGAATGCTATGTACTTTTCTTTAACTAGCCTTTAACACGTTCACTGCTAAGAACGCACATGTGAGTTTGACACTGAACACTATGAGAAGGGGCCGACGCACGGTGCATTGCACTCCAACCCCCGTATGGGAGTATTTTCAGTACATAGTGCATTGCGTGCTTCGCACACCAATCTCTGTATTGGGAGTATTTGCAATACAGAATACATTACGTGCTTCGCACGCCAATCCCCGTATGGAAGTATGTGCAATACACAAAGCATTGTGTGCTTCGCACGACAATTTTAAGCCTATATGCTATGGACGCACATGTGCGCCTGCTTTAAAATATTAGTGATTATTACGTAGAAAGGTTCAAAAATAAAAAATAAAGTAATTTCTACTCATTTAGACCATAAATATAAAAAAATAAAAGGTCAGCTTCTATCATAGGAAATACGAAATTTGTGTAGCAGTGAACGTGTTAATGCAACCTAAATCTCAACAGAAAAACACAAAAGGTCTATGTGATTATCAATATTGTAAAAACTTTTTTTTTAGGAAAAATAATCATTTAGAGTTTCTGGTATTTTGAAAATACTTATTATTTATTATTCTTACCAATGGCTTTGAGAAAACGCACAAGATCTTTACATAGCTCCCATTTACAGTTTTCCAAGGTTGAGTCTAACAGCATTGTTGCATACTGCCTACTCAGTGTGGAAGATTCAAGATTCTGTAACAATTTTTCACAGAACACTTATTGGAAATAAATTAATCAGGAATTGAAAAGTGATCATAATATGTTGTTGCATTTTAATCAACAATATAAAAATATATTTTATTAAAACAATTTTAAGGATACTGTACATAAAAAATACATTAGTAGTTTTATTCATTAAAAATGACAGGGACTCTGTTTTGTGCATAACATTGAAATGACATACTAAGTACGTATTTACCTTTTTGATACAAAATTTACATGATCATAATAAAGAAAATTATCAAAGTTGAGGTTTAGGAAAGAGCGAGAAAGAGATTTAAAAATCTAAACTATTGAGATAAAGAAAAACTAAAAATTTAGCACTACAAGGTCACACAAGAGTTGTAATCTCATCTCAAGACGAGAGGATGAAATTTCAAGTACTGTTTTAAATCATTAGAAGAAATAGAAATTGTATTGAGAGAACTTATTTATAAAAGTTTCTTCTGGTTGATTTAAATTATCACTTTATTCTCGGGTTATTTAAGTTATTACAAATATAGTCTATATTGTAAGGACTGATAGGTAATTTAACGGTTGACTATTGATCAGTAAACCTGTATGCTACAAATCATGACAATACAGTAAATTAAATTTTATATTTCAAAATTAATTTGATTTAAATATAAAGAAGATGAAAAGATGAAACACTTTTTCGAGACTTCGGCTTGTGTTTTTTTAAATAACTGTCAAAATCAGGTATCCCGTACCCAAAAACATAAAACGATACCCCACACTATATTATCTAAATGTTGACCCAAAAACATGATGCCGACGCATTACAACTCTTTATCTGTAAAAATCGGTTTTCCCGTACCCAAAAACATACACAAGGCATATTAAAGAAGGTGTGTGCATCGAGGAGCGTGAACTCGTCCGGCCCGTGCAGCTACGTCACGTGCTACACACTGAACCGGTAGTTCCGAGCGCAATTGTAAGCTTTTGCTCAAACTACGAATTAAATACTTTATGGTTATCTAAAAATTATGTTTTTGGTATCGATGGAAAGGTAATAAAGTGAGCATTAAAATGATATAAGTCCATGATCAAATATTCCTAGGCGTATAATTTTGAAACAAGCCTAAATCTAATATACGGGTTTGATTGACATAAAAACTACCCTAAGTGAGGAAGTTTTTTACTATACTTTCAGGAAACATTCAAAGACATAGAAATGTAGAGAATAAAATGTAGTAAATACTGACATCAATTTGTTTTATGAAAGTTATAGCTGTCCTACATAATAAGATTGTAATCAGAACCATAGTTACTCGCTTCTTGTGGCGATTGAATGTCCGCTAATCTAATTTGTTTATTAGTTCTCATTTCTCTTCGTTATTTATTATTCACATTGTTGTGAACAGGTAAATTTTGTTTAATGTATAAATATGAATTTTTAAAGAGTTGTCAAATTTAAGTAGCTTTATAGGGTAAAACCTTTTACCATCAATAAGATGGTGATTTTTCCAGTTTATTGGTTTTGTTATGTTTACTAGGCCTACTATTACTAGTATGCTACTAAATTTACTTTTCAAAAATTGAAACTATCTAAAATTGTGATTGTTTAGTTAGCCTGCCCAAGGATAAATAATAAATAAAAACTAATATGAACTAATTATCAATGAAATAATTAAAAAATAGTAGTCTGGGTGATAAATAAAAAGTCGTGGTGAAACAACATTGAGTTTTATTTCAGTATTAACCCTAGATTACTTATGTCAACATTTTGTCTCGGGATTACTTATGAATCATAAATTTGACTGCTAACAAATATTTATTTTTTTTACTGTACTAAAATAATTTTGTAATTATTTTTTAAAATTGTAATTGTAACCTAGCATATTATAGGGCTATATATTTTTTTAAAGAGTTATACATCAAATAAATAAAATAATTTGTACCAAAAATATTTTATTTTTGTTACTCTTTAAAATTATTTAATAACATACAACATCATTTCAGTTACGGCATAAATTCTGTCCACTTCGAACATAAAACAATTTTAATACTCTAAAAATAAATGTTTTAACCGTCTAAGCGTCAGGCACTTTTTTACTGCTTGTAAACTTGTCATTATCACTTAGATAGAATGTATCCTATTCAAGTAAAGTGTACACTATTATACATTTTATTGTTCAGGAAAGTATGGAGAATATTTCCATGTAAACAAAATATTTAAACAAATTTCTGTAACTATTTTTACGTTTCAAAAGAAAAAAAAACCAAAGTTTCAAAAGTAAAGGTTTTAGAAAAATACTACAAAATTTGTTACTTATAAATCCAAAATATACAAAAATAGGGGATACCCCTGCGTGCTCCGCACGCCAACCTCGTTGGTACCTTCTAATACATAATCATTATATGTTTTCTTTATAATAATTGTTTAGGATTCATAATGACCCTAAAGCTAAGATAGCAAATAATGTTAAATGTTCAAATCAAATT
>JAGFPH010017956.1:0-16930 GCA_018207615.1 Philaenus spumarius | reverse complement strand
CAGAAATCAAGCATTGCTACTCTACCAATCTAACCAGATACAAGTGCCACTGCCCTAATCAAAGCCTTCACTACTGCGCATGCGTCAAAAATCAAGCAATGCTACTCTACTAACCTAACCGGATACAAGTGCCACTGTCTTAATCAAAGCTCTGGGCGTCTGGTTCCAGGCACCATTACCCCCCACCTTATCCATTTTCAAGTGCCTATGTCCTTATCAATAGTCATAGTTCGTGAAAATATCAGCGTATAAAATTGTACGTATGAATTTGCGAGCGAAATCAGCAGGGGACGGAGCAATCTAGTATTCATATTAAATATAACACGAACTTCTCTCTAAACATTTATTTATTGCTTCCTATTAAAATCAAACTTATTTTTATTTGCAGCATAACAGTGGTATCATTTGCTGAGCAAGTGTTTAGAGGAAAAACATCGCAATGTAATAAAAGCAAAAAATGTACGTCGTATCTGTCACTAAGAAAAGCAATTAATTGCAGAAGTTAAAGACTTGTGAAAGATTAATGGGGCACTTGATGTGCTCGCTTCTTTAGCTTTTAGTCGCAGTCCGTAAGAAATTAATTGGAATTGATGGAGCCTTGGGAGAAGGATATACAGAGTGTTTCAGAATAAATGAATAACGGTAAAACAACTGTGTTCACAGACACACTTGGGGGCTTCTTTCAAACCCACAAGTAGAATTTGAACTGGTAATTTTAATTTCTTGGACACTTCTATTTTTCTATTGTGTTTTCAGGGTGGACACAACAAACCTTAGCGGTCTGTACAGCATCGTATTGTATACATTGAAATATATGGAAAATGTTCAGTAACTTTGTTCGATTTCGGCTTAGTTTAGTCGCAATCCTCCATTTGGTTGTTTTTTTTACAAAAACTCACTGTAACTGTTGAAATCAACTCCTATAAAAGCGAGTGTACGTACGTACCTACATAAATACGTACGTACGTGAGTAACATTATAATATAACAGCTGATTTCTCCCATAATCTGTAATTCTAAAACAAACCTAGCAAAGATTATACGTTTGGGTTATGTTTACAACTTAAATCAATATAAGTCTTGTGAAGTTGATTTTCTTAAAACATGAGTAAAATAACTGTAAATAAATTGTAAGATTTGCTTTTAGGTTATAAAATGAAGATAAAAATACAACCTTTTATCATCAATTTATTTTTTTACACAAATTTATAGAAGCCATGATGGCCGTGGTTGTTAAGGCGACAAAGCTTTATCAATCATCATGGCAACCATCAATGGAAAAGTTCCGGGTTCAATTCCCATTGACCCCAAATAATTTTCTAAGTGGTTTCTTAACAGACATCGTTGGCTGTGGTTCGGATCCCACGTAAAACTGTAGGTCCCGTCTTCATTAGCCTTAAGTGCAAAACAGCAGGACGTTAAACCAAAAAAAAAAAAAATACACAAATTTATAGAAAAGATACCTATTTGTTTAACTTTGGAAACATTAATACATCTAAACAGTCGATTTCACCCATCATATGTAACACTTAGACAAACCCAGTGTAGATTATAGTTTGGGGTTATGTTTACAACTTCAATCGTTATAATTTCTTGTGAAGTAGATTTTTTCAAACATGAGTTATAGAACTAATGTATGCTATAATATACGTTATAATATTTGCTATGAGGTTATAAACTGTATATAAATACAACCTTTTGTCATCAATATATTTGTTTATACAAATTTAAAGAAGAGATATATTCGTTTAACTTCGGAAACATTCGCACATCTTCCTATAACATATAAATATATTCGATTATTAATTTCTTTAGTATAATATTCATAACTTCTAAATCATTTGATCTATCAATATGAAATGAAAAGCAATTAAAAGATAGTACTTTTATCTTTCTTTAAATATATAATAACATAGACTATGTAAATACAAATGTTTTTAACAAGTAGGCCTACAGTTTTATAATCCTTATAATATTGTACACATTTACCGAATTAAAAATCCCCGTCAGCAAAGTTATGTAATGCAAGATAAATAATTATTCTTTAATGTTGTTTTTTAATAGTTCGTTTTTTAAATGATGTATTTCTGATGTGTATCTAATTAACCAGCCTCTGATTTTTCACGGGGGCTTACTAGTAGATAAGATATTGAATTAATATTTTGTATACGTATTTTGTGTGTTACTTACAATAGTGTACCAGACACCAAGAATGTATGTTTATAATTCTCAAAATAGCGGCCGTTGCGAATTTGTAACGTGGAATATCTTGAAAGCCGCTTACTTTAAAAAAAAACTTACAGTAGACAAAATATGCAAATTTTTTACGATAAACAAAATGGTATTTTCTTGTTTCTGTAGGTCAAAGTATAACCCAGTTGTCGAATAAAAACTGAAAACATTGTTTCTTGGTAATTGTCCACAACATATAAAATTAGCCTAAAACCAAATTGTTTTACATTTCTTATAGGTTTAATATATAAGATAAAACTCATTGCTCTGAAATGTTGTTTGTAGATTAATTTTAAATGTTGTAGACAATTACCAAGAAAAATTTTCTATTTTTTTTATCATTAACTCAGTTAGTTTATGACCTTCAGAAATGACCAAAAGCTTTTTTGTTTTATGTTACAAAAGAAAAATGTTTTGTCTCTTGTACAATTTTTGTCTGATGAATCAACACATATTTCTTGAATGTATTTACATTCCATTACCATAGCAACTGATTGAATAAAATAACAGATAAAACAGCTGTGTGCTCTAATATTTCAATTAACAGCTGATTTCAAATATTGAAGTAATTATTTGTATTCTAACCTTTAGATTAGTCTTTTATTAAAGTGTAGAACTGAGCTTTTCTGGTTCTTTTAACCTTTATTAAAACTGCTGTTTTAAAATATACTAAATACCTTGATTTGGACATTTAACATTATTTACCATCTTAGCTTTGAGATTATTGTTAATATTACACCTTTATTATAAAGAAAATATAACATAAATATGTGTATAGAATGTTCTAACGGGGTTGGAGTGCGGAGCCCGCAGGGGTTTCCCCTAGTAATAAATATAAGAAAAATTAAAGAGCACATTAAAAATTAAAGAAAATTAAATTTATTATTAGCGCCCAGTTGGCTTTTTATCCATCTCCAAACCAAGCTTTTCTATTTTTACGTCGTCGTTTTTTAATTAAAATGTACGATAGTACGACTGCTGCAGCACGAAGTTTGTTCATAGTGTTTTGTAAAGGACTAAATGATTTGTAAAGTGTACAGATAAAAGTGCCGCGAACTGCAGTGTGGACACGTCAGACACGCGAAGTGCGACACTGAGTTTGAGACACTGATCTAGACATTAAAATTGCTTGTCGTGTGGACACCATTGACATTAGTGTCTACATTTGTGTCGACACTAAGTGTCGCCGTGTGTACTAGCCGTTACAGATGAAGTTGTAGTGGTCTTAGTTGATCAAGAATTCAATAGACGTGACATTGTATTGTGTTCTCGCGATGGTCGCATTCTTTAATAACACACCGGGCTTATGATACCCTGCAATATCCTTTAATTTACAGCCAAGATGAAAATGGGTACAATTCTGGAAGAATGCGCAGATAATACATGTTTGCATGCGCGTAAAATAGAGCACAAAAAGTAATTACATATACGAGGAAACAAAATTATGTTAACCTCTGTTTAACTAAAATATTAAAAACTAGGGGAAACCCCTGCGTGTTCTGCATAGGTGTAGGATTAATAATAACCCCAAAGCTAAGACGGTAAACAATGTTAAATGTTCAAATCAAATTTTTTTTTTTTATTATCTTATTCTAAGCCTATGGATTATTATTCTAAATATATTTATAGTATTTAACTTTTAGGTCTGTTTAAATAATCCTATTTGAATGTTATTAACTACGGCCGTTTCATCTACACTGTATTTTTTAGTAAAATCAGAGACTAGTATTTTTTAAATGTGTTTTTAATGTGTGAAGTTTGTATTCATGACGAGAGCAAAGCCTGATGATGTCTCTGTGTAGATGAAACGGCCATAGATAATAACATTCAAATATGATTATTTAAACAGACTTAAAAGGTAAATACAATAAATACAAATTATTTCGTACATTTTATAACAGCAGATATAACAAAGGTTAAAAGAACCAGCAAACCTTAGGTCTATACTTTAATAAAATAATAATCTAATAGTTAGAAATACAAATACAATTGCTTCAAAGTTTAAATCAGCTGCTAATGGAAATATTAGAGCAAACAGCTGTTATAACTCTCCTTTTATTTAATTGGTTGCTATGGTAATAATCTATACTAATCTATACTAATATTATAAAGAGGTAAAGTTTGTTTGTTTGTTTGTTTTTATGTAGGGGGTAATCTCTGGCGCTACTGAACCGATTGAAAAAATAGTATTACTAATAAAAAGCTACACTATCCCTGAGTAACATAGGCTATAATTAATTTCGGTAAAAACCTTTTTTATATTAATATTTGTAAATTTAGTCGGAAAAATCTTAGGTTAGGCCTGGAATGATAAAACAACCCATGTATTTACATTTATTACCATAGCAACCAATTGAATAAAATAACAGAAAATATATATGTTTGCTTCAATATTTCTATTAACAGCTGATTTCAAAATTTGAAGCAATTATTTTTGTATTTCTAGCTTTTAGGTTAGGGTTTTAAAGTGTAGACCTGAGCTTTGCTGGTTCTTTTAACTATTATTAACTGCTGTTATAAAATATAAGAAATAATTTGGTTTGAACATTTAACATTATTTACCATCTTAGTTTTGAGGTTATTATTAATACTACAACTTTATTATAAATAAAACATAACGTATGTTTTTAGAAGGTACCATTGGGGGTTGGCGTGCGAAGCACGCAGGGGTCTTCCCTAGTTGGAAATAAATGTGTCGGATCATCTTGGCCTAACCTTAGATTTTTGTCGACTAAATTTACAAATATTGAAATAAAAAAATGTTTTTATCAAAATGAATTGTAGCCTATATTAATCAGTGATAGTGTAGCTTTTTATTAGTAAAAATATTTTTTAATCGGTTCAGTAGTTCCAGAGATTACCTATTACATACAAACAAACAAACACATTTTTACTTTTAATAATATTAGTAGGGGTCTACAGACTAAAATTTAACGACCATCCCGTTATTCGAGAATGTACAGTTCAGTGTTTCTTACAAAAGTGAAAATTTATTTCAAGGAACGATCATTTCAATCAGGTGTACCAACTGCGCAATCAATCACTTCGTTCAACAGCTCTGTCGAGTATTTCGCAGTCTTTGATTGAAACGGTTTTCTTCGTTGTGTATGAGTGTTACCAACGAATAATATATTTTGTCAACTTAATTTCTTTGTAAAAAAAAACATAAAACTAGAATTGCGTTTAGAACGAGTTTCTGATTAGTGTTCTGGAATTGAAAAGATAAATTATAACTATGTTTTTTTATTAATAGTAACATTAAAGGAATTGTGGTGCATGCTCCGAAAAAAAAACAGCAAAATGGGGCAAAATAAAACACGATTTCGTTGTATTTGGCCACCATTTTTGATCGGTTAAAGATATGGATGTGCAAATTTCGCTGTTGGTTTTCTCTTGAAATTCTACATCGAAACGATGTATCACATGACTACCTTCCCATTAAAAAAAAATAAGTTCAATCCAAGATGGCGGATCCAAGATGGTGGACAAAACTTTCAAACTCACCAAAAAGTGGTTCTTTTATGGTTGTCAATAACTGCTTTTATTTCTATCTCATAAGACTCGTACATTTAGAAAAATTAAGCTGTTCCCAGATTTTTCAAACACTCTGTATATAATTATTGAATATATTAAAATTTGTAAAACAAATAATCCCTTCCCGACAAATGCAGACTGGTCTCTGCACAATTTAATTGTAAATTTAATTTAATAAATACTAAAAATCCTTAAAACCCCGATATTCGTTTTGAAATACCCTGTATTATTGGTGATTTTATTTAAATTGGTTAGGTTTTATCTGCTGATACTAAATATGAATTTTTATTTACAATTCCATAATTTCTATATTTCGTGTAATTGCAAAATTGTTCATAAAGTTTGAGTATAGGAACAGCCATGTATTTTGAATGCAATGAAACACAATGTACAAAAGTTTAAATTAAAATATTTGTGGTTTGTGCAGTCTTAATTGTCTCTCTTTTGTATTCAAAATCCAGTAATACACGCAAAAGGTCTGGCTCTACTACGCATGCGTCAAGTGCCTCTGTCCTTATCAGTCATCTATATATATATAAAAGCGAAATACCACTCACTCACTCACTCACTGACTGACTCACTCATCACGATTTCTCAAAAACTACCCAATGGATTGAAAATAAATTTGGTATGTAGCTTCCTCTAGGGCCTTAGGTGGTCACTAAAATAGTGTTTGAAAAAATTCGAAATTTTAGTTGGGGGTTTGGGGGGATCAAATTTAATAAATCACGATTTCTTCAAATCTACCCAACGGATTGGAATGAAATTTGGTATGTAGCTTCCTCTAGGGCCATAAGTGTTCACTAAAAAAGAGTTTTAAAAAATTTGAAATTTTAGGGGGGTTTGAGGGGTAAAAATTACTAAATCACGATTTCTTCAAAATTACCAAACAGTTTGGAATTAAATTTGGTATGTAGCTTCCTCTAGGGCCATAGGCGCTTGCTAAGAAAGGGTTTAAAAAAAATCGAAATTTTAGGGGGGGTTTGGGGGATCAAAGTTATTAAATCACGATTTCTTCAAAACTACCGAACGGATTGGAATGAAATTTGGTATGTAGCTTCCTCTAGGGCCATAGGTACTCACTAAGAAAGGGTATTAAAAATTTCGAAATTTTAGGAGGGGTTTGGGGTGATCAAGTTACTAAAATCATAATTCCAGATCTTTTATTATTATGACAATAGTGCTTTTATTATTTAAGATCTATCTATATATATATATAAAAGCCAAGTACCACTCACTGACTGAACACTTAAAAAGAAAACAATTACGTTAAAAAGACTGAAAATACCAACCACCACGGGCAACGCCGTACGGGTCAGCTAGTAAATTAATATTTTTAAAACAAATAATCCCTTCCCAACACATGCAGACTGGTCTCTGCACAATTTAATTGTAAATTAAATGTAATAAATACTAAAAATTCTTAAAACTCCGATATTCATTTTGAAATACCCTGTATTATTGGTGAGTTTATTTAAATTGATAGGTTTTATCTGCTGATACTAAATATAAATTTGTATTTACAATTCCATAATTTCTATATTTCGTGTAATTGCAACATTGTCCATAAAGGTTGTCTAGTTTAAGGTTAGCTATGCATTTTGAATGCAATGCAATACAATTTACAAAAGTTGAAATTTAAATATTTGTGGTTTGTGCAGGGCCGGATTTCCCAATAGGAACGGTAGGCCCGGGCCTATGGGCGCAGCTCCCAGGGGGCGCACAGCCGGAAAAAAAATATCTAGAAATAAAAATGAATAGCCGTAACTTAACATATTTTTTGAATTGATTACAAAAAAATCATTCTGATTTTGAAGTTCATTCTAACAAAAATAATTGTTGGTAAAGTTAAACTATTTTCCAACATTACGCATCAACTTCGTTACAACATTGATCTCAAACACGGGAGAACTATGTTTTTGTGTCACGTTCAAAATACTTTATGTAAGCTGTGTTTCTGAGATTAAACCTATTTTATAATGTACTAGCTGACCCGCCAATGCTTTGCTATTGCTTAATTTGAAACTTTGAAAGCCTGTAATTCGTATCCCTGAGGGCCGATTTAAATTATAATGGGATTCTGCTCATTGCTTGATTTACCTAACCTAAAATTATATTCATTTTTTGATCCAAATCAGTTGTTGATCAAAATCAGCTGTTTATCAAAATCAGCTGTTTTAAGTTTTTCATACGAACAGCTGTTTTTTGTGCCCCTGATAAAATCAAAAGAAATATTTCTTCTTCTTCCTTAATATTGACCTTCCATAAGATTAACATTGAAATTTTGAGGGCCACTGGGGCGTAGCCCTTATGTCCTAGGACTTCGGTAAATGGCCTAAAACCTTCCCAGGGTTAACCTGTGTTACTATGCAAAATTTCAAAGCAATCGGATGGACAGTTTGGTAACGCATAACGGACAAACAAACGGACATACATTGAATTTTATATATATAGATTACAGAGTTTCTTTATTTATTTGCCCAAATGACTAAATTTAACAAAACCTAAGTTATTAATATTAACATAGCAATGCCCATGCTTTGTTGCGGGAATGCTCTGCGGGTTGGATCGTTTTGTTTCAGTCCCACAAACGTGAGCTCACTATTTAATACATAAAATTACTAAAAGTGTTTTAAGACGGCATTTTGTTAAGCATAGAACCAAGTAAATTACTCAAAAACTTGCAATGATAAAATCGCATCGTGGAGTGGTGTTTAAACAATTAACAAATAGGCCTGACTTAATTTTTTAATAAAGGTTTTTGGGGAGGTAACTTTAACCAGACTAGGGGGCGGAAAAAATTATTGGGCCTAGGGGCGCCAAAATGCTAAATCCGGCCGTGGGTTTGTGCATTCTTAATTGTCTTTCTTTTCTATTCTAAATCGAGTAATACACACGCAAAAGGTCTGGCTCTACTACGCATGCGTCAAGTGACTGTCCTAATCAGTCATAATATATGTGAAAATATCAGAGTGTATAATAATCTGTTTGTACTTGCTTCATCCCGAGGATCAGAGAGCGAAGCGAGCAAGAGGCGGAGTTAACAATAAAAATGTTTTAAAGCGACCAACGGTTAAACAATACTGACAAAATAAGTATCATCTTTACAAAAACGATTAAAAAACCTATTTTGTTAAATTAAATTATAGTTTCAAATCACATCGGTATTGATGGAGTCGTCTGATGTTTTAAACATAGAAATGATCAAATATATCAACGAATGGATTTAGTTTTGATTTCCCCAGTGTCGCTTTCGCCGCTGCCTTCTGAATAACATGTTTTCTTCTTTACCGACCTCGCTGTATGTGATATTGTTTGTGCAAACTTTAGCACTTTAGTTTGGTCTATCTTCTTTCTTCCTATCAAATCTGAAATTCAATTATTTCACCAAACAAAACCTCATCTACAAACGGAAAATGTAAATAAAATGCGTTTAAAGCAAAAATTGTGTTTGCTAGGTAAAAGAAGTTGAGAGTAATAATTGTTTAAAATCTGATATATTCTTGAAAAATCTTATGTGTAGGCCTACAATGAACAACTTTGATTTGGTCCCCAAGAGTTCCGTGCCTACAAATGTATTATGTTCAACTATACAGAGTGTTCATAAAGTGTTCTTTAAGGGGATTCTATACTAAAAATATGACCATTATCAAACAAAAAAAAAATTTTATGTAGCTTCCTCTAGGGCCCTAGGTACTTGCTAAGAAAGGGTTTTAAAAAATTCGAAATTTTAAGGGGTTTTGGGGGGGTCAAAGTTACTAAAAAGAAACACCGAACGGATTGGAATGAAATTTATTATGAACCTTCCTCTAGGGCTCTAGGTGCTCGCTAAGAAAGAGTTAAAAAAAATCTAAATTTCAGGGGTGGTTTGGGGGGTCAAAGTTACTAAAAATCCCCATAAAAAATACATAATGTAATATATTTATTGATGTAATATATCTTTTGTTAATATCATTGAACTTTGATTTGTCTATCCGTGCAAAGCCTTGTCGGGCCAGCTAGTAGTTTATAAGGTTTAAGAAAAACAAAACATATGCCTTAAAAGTTCTTTATATCAGTGTGAAAAATTAAATCAAAGCAATGCGTGCACCTACGGGCCCTATGCAGTATGGGTTCCATTTTGTTATGTTTAAATTTTTGAAGAATATGATTTTGGATTTTTTGTAACTGCAAATAACAACAATAATTGTTATTATTAGGCTTTCAATGGCTCTACTATGTACGTAAACCATATATTGACTACAAATACTCGTTGTGAAAGTTATTCTCCTCTATGCTAGCTCAAACAACTAATGGAATTTTTAAACGCGATTTCCCGCCCTTTTCATTTTTTATATTTCTTACACAAAAGTTCTTATAACTTTTAAACTTCTAACGCTATAGTGATACAATTTTTACCACATCTTCAATAGCCTATAATGAAACTTTTTGGTTGTTTTTATTCTTCTAGGATAAATACAAGATTATAAAAAAATTATAAACACAAATAAAGCAAAATTTTGTTTTTGTTTGAAAACTACTAAACTTTTACTGGTAAGAATATGACTATATCCAAAATGTTAGTGCTTTTTATCTACCTTTAAAACAAGATATCAAACGGTTCTGTTAAGAGATTTTTAAAAACATATTTTTTGTCTAAAGAAAAAGAAAAAACTCAAAAATGTATGTCATTCTTTTTTCCCCCGACTCCTATAAGTCTAAACAATTGTTTTGGTTCCAATGAATATAATAAAAAAGGCCTAATTTCAGTATAGAATCCCCTTAACCCATTCATTATTTTTGTTACCAAAATAAGTTAACAAAACCTTGTATATATCTTGTGTTGCATAACTTGTCAAATTATTTGACATATCTGACCCTTTATGATTTTGACGGGCTTAGGGAAATAAGGGGTTTACAATTTCAAATAAAAATGTAGGTCGTGTACACCATCGAAAGCTTATTAAATAGGAAACAGACCGGCGCAAACTAGAGCTTAATATATTACTTCGTTTCAAAGTAATGGACAATTAAAGCTCTGGGAAATTGTTTTATTATAACACCAAAGCAGGTTCTTGCCCGTATAAAAACAACAACCTTGTCTTCATTTGAGCGATTCATTTGTAAAAAGGTATAACTGAGTGTTATCACAACAAATATCAGAAACAAAATGAGGGAGGTATTGCTATCCTATCAGTACATGAAAAGTGGTGCTTATCAGTTACGCATACAGTAGAGAAAGTCATGAGCAATGGTCAAGGGGTGTGTTTACATTTTTAAAAAGTTTTTCAAGTACACATAGAAACTCTGATAAATTATTAGTACCGTACCACATTTATTTACAGATTATATTTTTTAAATGTGTTACATTTAACCTCAACCTACAACTGACTTATTTCTAATATTAACAAATTAATATAATAACCTGCTTTGATGTTATGGTAAATATTTCTTTTTCCAGAATTTTGATTGTCCATTACTTTGAAACGAAGCAAGATAATGAGCTCTAGTTTGCGCCATTCTGTTTCTCTTTTTGCAATGGTGTATTACATGACCTACCTTTACATTTGAAATTGTTAACCTTCCCTGCCATCTCAAGCCCCCCCTTCCCCAAAAAAATTAATACAGGTTCAGATAATATATGTTAACAAATTTTTCCGGTTATGCAACTCAAGATGTACACAAAGTTTCGTTCACTTATTTTGAGTAACAAAAATAATATGGGGCTAAAGGGACTTTATGAACACTCTGTAAAATGAACTAACAAATATCCATAACCATGGTAGGGCAAACTTTTTTACTTTAGTGAACAAGTGAAAGGAGTTGTCGGTTGGAAGTCCACAGTATTAACGCACAGTACAGAAAGGAAAACATTACTTTTTATAACATGTTTTGCGTATGCACTTGTTTTTAAATTAGCTACATTACTTTCGGAATAAACGGTACCAGATAACTGCCACATACTTTCTCCCAGTTGAAACTTTATACCTTCCTAAGAATAGGATAGGAGGTGGTTTTTAGAATTACAAAAGTAGGACATACCATGGAAAATATTAGATGCATGTAACACACATCCATATTATATTATTATACTATAATATTATTATTAGAGAATTTCCATAGGAAAAATGAGCTATTGCAGTGGCCCTTATGGTGAGACCCAAGGTCGGGAGTAGCAAATGAGCACCGATCATGGTCCCCAGAACACGTTTGGGGGTGTCATTAAAATTCATATAAATATATATATGAATATATGTGTTCGCACTCTAGCCGCCGCATTTTAAGTCCGATTTGGTCCAAATGTTGGTTGTCTACGTTGCTCGGACGAGTTCGTTAGCAAAAAAAATCCAACAACCGGAAGTACGTTTTTTGACCGGAAGTAACTATTTTTTGACATTTTTACTACAAGAATGAAATTTAGAGATTTTTCTAAAAATATAAATGTAGAATGTTATTCTGCACATTTTGTTTTTTTACGCGACCTTTTAGCTCGCTTGGTTCCCAAAAAATCGATCAAAACGTAAAATACAATGAAAGTACCAGGTTCGAAGCCAAGTGGTGCAAACTAGCGAGGCCACTAGGAGAAAACAAATTCTACTAATATATTGCGTACACACAGACAGCTGTTCAACGCCTTCGTGAGTAGACCTATCGAAAATTTTGACGAAAACAATACTTTCTCCATATACTACGTATAGGGGGGAGAAACTAAAAAGAGCAATCCTGCAAGTCGTTCCGTATGTGTGATCACAATGCTTTGCTATAAAAACTTTCTTTGGATTGGTAAGAACCTTCACAGCGTTAACTAAACTCATTGTCAATAGGTATAGTCAGCTGTTCCCACAGCTGATTTTATTTCAGTACTGTTTATTTTGGAACGCAAACAAATTTGATCAGCTGATTTAAACGAATATTTCAAGCTACGTACTGTCTAATATAATTGTCTTCTTAAAACCATTAGATAAAAAGTGATAATGTGTAAAGCTATTACCAACTTTTATCACTTCCAGAACTATTTCCATCGATCATGGTGCCACAAATTGCCAATTCTCTTATAATCAATCACCGAGTTCTGGCAGACTATATGAGCACCACAAAAACTATCTTTATCGTCCATTAACAGATTTTATCGTTTATGATATTTGTAACACACAGCATCTTTTGTATATTTTTTTTCTTTTATTGAGTATTATTCTATAAAATAAAACATTTATGTAAATGTAATTTATAAATTTGTAGTGTAGGCCTATAGAGCTTTAAAGAAATGTTAACTACAAAAAATTGGAAACAATAATAAACTATGCCGTAAATCTAGGTAAAGAACGTAGTAAATCTAGGCTACTTACAAATTGTGTGACCCTTACACATAATGTGTTTGAACATCTATTTGGTTGTTTTGTTTTGTTTAATTATTTGTTTCATAGTTTAGGCATGACTTATTTATTTTTGTATTGATGGCGCCCCAGTAATTGGGGTTTTAACCTGTTGGGGTTGCTTTTACAACAGGGTTCAAGTATGTATTTTCTTTTGTTTAAAAAAAAAAAAAGTTTGTTGTAATGTATTTATTCCATTCTACTCTAAATAAACTGTAAATGGAAACTTTTTGTTCTTTATAATATAATTGTTTTAGTACTGGGAAACCGGGTAAGATCCTGATTGGATTCAGTAATTTCAAGCGTTATATTTGTGAATAAATTCAAGCAGCCTAATCTAATAAAATTATAGTTTACAAATAAAAATATTCTTATTAAAAAACGAATTTAATCGGTAACATATTATATACTTATAAAGGTTAAAGAGCACTGTGGCAACAAATTCACAATGATTTGTTGAAACCGGGAACCACAAATAGAAGGAACAAAAAGCAATAACAGAACAATTGAATGAAAAGTTTTGTACAATTAAATGTATTTGTTAAAATTTATTTATTCCAAATAAGTTATTTATGGGTCATATAGTTTGTTAGTATTTTTGTTCTGTTAGGCCTAGTATTTTAAATATTATTTCTGCTGATTGTATGCTAAAATTTGTCAGTATGTGTATGTTGAAATAGTTTTAAAATATTATTTATTCAAATCTTAAGTTTATTTCCAGTTGTTCAATATTATGTGTTACATTTATTTTTGTGGATTATGTTTCTTGTTTTATTTTATTCTATTACTAATTTGTTCTTAGTTTATTGTGCTAGGCTATTAATTTTATTTATTATATATTTTACATTTTTATGGTATTTTTTATTATATTTAAGTTTATTTTACTAGTTCTTAAAAGGATTTGTATTTATTATTATATTAATTTATATTTATTAAGGCTTGTAAAGGTTTACGTCGCTCCTCCTACTCCCCACATAGACGCATTGTGATTGGGCATGACGGGGAAAACAGACTATACCCTAGACTAGTTTAGTTCAGTAGTGCAAAAGACCTCTGAGGATGATAACTATGCCATTGAAATGTGCATAAGGGTAGTACAATAAACATAACTTTTCATTTAACTGTTCTGTTATAGTTTTTTGCTCCTTCTATTTGTGGTTCGTGGTTTCATTCAATCATTGTGAGTAACATATACGTATAAAACACACATATATACAGGGTGTTACAAAAAGGTTGAGCTGGCTATGCATATTCAGATTCTACATGCAAAAATAAGTCGAAAATGTTGTATAAAATTTTTTTGATTTCGGCTTAGTTTGGCCGTAATCCGCCATTTTGTTTTTTTTACAAAAACTGACTGTAACTCTGGAAATAGATAAGACATCGAGTTCAAATTTGGAATAAACATTTTATATGTTACGATTAACAAGTGTACCAAACACAAAGAATTTATTTAAATTTTTTTCAAAATGACGGCCGTTACAAATTTTTAAAGTGGAATATCTTGAAAACCGTTAACTTTACAAAAAATGTACAAGAGACAAAATATTTTCATTTTTTAACAACAGACAAAACTTTTTTTTTTTGTAGTTTCAGTAGGTCAAAGGATAACTCAGTTATCGATAAAAGACTAAAACATAATTTCTTTTTAATTGTTTACAACAACCAAAATTATTAGCCTAAAACTATATATTTTTTTAATTTAACAATTGTTTTAGTTATTTTTGTAGCCAGCTATGCAGATTCAGATTCTACATGCAAAACTAAGTAGAAAATGTAGTATAACATTTTTCGATTTTGGCTTAGTTTAGCCGTAATCCGCCATTTTGTATTTAAAAAAAAAAAAAATAACTCAAAAGCCCTTAGATAATTATGCCAGCTACAAAAAATTAAGCATTTTATTTTAACATAAACTATAATAATTTATAATTAAAATTTGATATTATTGAAGTGGACACAAAATGTTAAGTTGGAGGTTAACGTTTAAAAAATAATATCATTATTACGTACATTCAAAGAAATAAAGTTAGAGATCAATGATGGAAAAATAAAATTGTAATTACGTAAAAAAATGAGTTTCATATTTAATTAAAAGAATTATTACCTTATAATAAAGAAAGATGCTGTCTTTTATTTAATTTGTTCATTGTTGTCTAATTTGCGGAGTACTTAAATGTTTCTTTGACTGAAGCCACTTTTTAACTTTACAGTTATTTGATACTGGAATATTTACATCCTTATCCATTACGTTTATGTACATATTGATTTTTATTAAACCCTCATTTTTGGCGGTACTCAATGTAGAGAAATATTTAGCAACTAACAAGTTTTAATGAGTGGCACTCTTTTTAAATGTGTTTTGTAATGAAATATAAAATTAAAAAAACCAAGGCTGCATATTTTACAACAGTTAAGTTGACACACAAAAAAGGGAATCACTATTGGAATTTGATAACGTTATTTTTACTAGTTGCTGAGAAAAGTCTACAACGAAAAGACATAATTAACGTGGGATAAATAGACACCACCTTATTTCAAAAAGGGTTTGAAACGATTTACCAAAAGCACTTACATTTAACACTTGTCTACCTCTCATTCCCCAATTGAAATTGTTATTTTAGTTTCACAAATCGTGGCCCCACAACACATCTATTAGTTTTCACGGTGTATCTAATATAACTACAGGGTTATTCAGGAAGAAACAAATAAACTTTCAGTACGTGTTCTACAAGTGAAAATAAAAAAAGTCCATATAAACATAGGTTGGGATATGCTTCTTCGTTCTCCAACTTTGTTTTATTTTTTTCTACAAAATACTTAATTTCTGACTAAAACATCTGCTAAAATTTAAGTTTCTGTAACTTAAAATATAACCGAGTCAAAAACTCATTAATCGTTTAAGTTATAGAAATAATAAACAAGTTATGCTTGCCATTAAAACAGATTTTTTTTTGTTAAGTTGGCGGTTTTCGATATACACCGCCATTTTTAAAATACATGAAAAAAGTTTGGATTTTTTGTAACATAGGTAAAAGATGGCATACCAAATATGTTTCCAAAATTTGCGTTTAATATATTTCCTTGATCCAAAGATATACTGTAAACAAAGGTGGATAACTGGAAATTTTCGAACCTATGTTTATATATAATTGTTTCTTTATTTTCACTAGTAGAACACGTCTTGAAGGTATGAGACATAATTACAGCAAGGTTGTAGCCAGGAAAACGTTTCGGGTGGTCAGGTCAGGAGCGGGGATTTGAATTTAAAACCTTTTAACACGTTCACTGCTAAGGACGCACATGTGAGCTTGACACTGAACACTATGAGAAGCGGCCGACGCACAGTGCATTGCACGCCAACCCCATATTGGGAGTATTTTCAATACACAGAGCATTTCATGCTTCGCACGCCAACCGCCGTATTGGGAATATTTTCAATACACAATGCATTACGTGCTTCGCACGCCAACTCCCGTATTGGGGGTATTTTCAATACGCAATTTATAAGTAAAGTATTTTTGTTGAACTTTCATTGTTTTCTTATTTTAGATAAAATCAACCTCACAAGAGAGTAAGGCTGTAACCTACTGCATCCACGCGTATTGTACGTTGTAGTTTAATCAAGTAAATCTAAATATCAGTATGCATGCAATGCACAATGATGTAAAATATGTTGCTGGATCCTCTGTTGTGTTGTCTATTTTATAATTTAATTTGCACTTTTTAAAACTCTCGTTTCTTCCTGAATTACCCTATATATAACCCCATTTATGAAGACGATCACATAACGTGTAAGGCAAGTCGCACAACCCC
>JAGFPH010017954.1:6541-16930 GCA_018207615.1 Philaenus spumarius | reverse complement strand
CTTCCAACGTGTGGTCTTAAGCACACCCAGTTAATTTTTTTTTTATTTGTGACGCGTTTCGGGACTTTTATCCCACCTTCAGATGTAATATATATAATAAATTACTCAACCGAGGTCGTCAAACATTAAAATTAATTACATATAACACATTTCACATTTAAAGTACATTTTGGTGTACACCTTCTAGCTATTGGACGGCAACTGTCAGTCTGTTGTTCCGCGGGCTCCTTGAACTCTTATCGCTGTGTCATATAAGGTATTAGAGTCAAAATTTAGCGGGTCGTTCAATAATTGATGTTCGCCATTCACATCTTTTGATTTGGACGCCTTATAAATCTCATACTCCTCGACTGCGTTCATATATCTACCTTTAGAACATAATTTAATTGGTTTAAGGCTGTTTTGTTGGCTAGTGTAACTATGGTCTTCGTCTATTAGATTGCGTGTAAAATTCGATTTGTTACCCGAAATTGTTTTTTCGGTAAGCGTCCTTTAAACCGAGTCATAAACGGTCTCCTAGTTTGGCCTATGTACAGAGACTGACAGTTGCCCTCTGGTAGCCAGAAGGTGTACACCAAAACGTACTTTAAATGTAAAATGTGTTATGGGTGTTTTGTGTAATTAATTTTAATGTTTGACGACCTCGGTTGAGTAAGTTATATATATTTTGTCTGAAGATGGGATAAAAGTCCCGAAACGCATCACAAATACAAAAACAAAGAGGTCACTTGACGGAAACAAGGAAAGAAACTGTATTTTTTCCTTCTGTAAAGTCTGGATTACAAAATATTAAGTGAATATAAAAGATGATGGGGTTAAATGTTTAATACTCTATGATCATTTTTTAAATTAACACTGAAAATACATCTGTAACTGTAAAAATCTATGATAAAAAAAATATAGCAACAGTTGGCCTAATACAAAAAATTTAAACTATGACGCCAATGCCTTGTCAATCCTAATGACTACCTCAATAGACTAAAAGTTATTTTGCAAGTTGTATTTAGGTCTACATAAAAAATTGTCTTATTTTTTACTTATTATTTGTCTGCTTACAATTTCTTTAATTATTTTTATTAAAATAATTTTTGTAATTATTTATTTTTTTACTTTCTCATTATACTATAGCATAGAGAAAGTATAGAGATAACAAACAAAAAATGATGTTGAGATTTTTTTGAAAATATCCGTTATGGACCACCAGAGTTCAAAAAAGTGGTTTTTACAAAATTTCTGTATGTCTGTCTGTATTTATGTATATCTGTATGTATACAAATCTAGAGAGAAAACTATTCGATCGATTTCGAACAAATTTGCACCAAACATGTCAATTAGGCCTGTGTAGATGCACAAAAAAAGTTTTGAAATTTTTTGAAAAACAACCCTCTTTTTGGCCAAAAAAACTTCAAGAAATCAGTTATTATTTTTTTATAAAAAAACTGCTCTAACGATTTTGATAATTATTTGTAGCCCTTAATGTAAAACCACATCTTTCTAAAAATTCTTGTTTAACTGATAATAATAATAACATAATAACTAATTTTAGGTGTTTTTTTGGCCAAAAAGGGGGTTGTTTTCAAAGTTTTCAAAACCTTATTTCGTGAATCTATACAGGCCTAATTGACATGTTTGGTTCAAATTGGTTCGAAATCCATCGAAAAGCTTACTCTCTAGCTAATAATAATAATATTTATTAGTTACTTTCCTACTTTAATGTATCCCCTCTCCTACTTTAATACAATTATGAAGTCATAGTGAATCTGTTTAATAATTGAAATATGTTTGTGAGAAAGTATGTGCCAGTTTCTGGTACCGTTTATTTTAAATTAAATTTTCTAGGATGCTTCCTATGAAGATTGCGTATGTTACACTTCTTAAAAGCTGTTTTTTTTACCTAAACATAAAATTTTAATCAAGTCTGTATTAACAGGACCCAAACCATCAGGTTTCTACTATAAGTGACCTGATTAATGTGTCTTATTCTTTTTACAGATCTTCCAAAATCAATATTGCACTCCTTCTTGAAATTGAGAAGAGAACTTTCCTCAGATTGTGAAGATCTGGTGCACATTGAGAAATCAGAGAAAAAGGATTTAGAGGTTGCCTTCAATACATTTATTGAGTGAGTATTATTACTATGGTACATTAATGCTGTGTGTGACAAAGTACAGTCTAGTTTTATAAAAAACTTACATGCTACAAAAAATATAATTTTACAAATTATGAAAAATGTTCTTTTAACTTTAACTTGTTTTAAATTTTACTTCCTTGAGGTCTCAGGTATGAATTTGTTAGGCTAAAGGGAGGTAGTAAGAGTATAATCAGGCGGTGTAAGAGATGAAAAGACATGAAATTTTTTGAAAATAATCTTTTAACATATTTAAATAGAACATATATACAAATAATACTGAACATGATTTCAGAATAATGTAATAGTTCCGCAATTTTAGAAAGTGTGTAATAAATACTAATTTTCTTCAGATCAGCTGATAGATCTTTTCAATTTTTTAAATGTAATATAAAACCCTTTTCCTTTGCACTTTTTTATCACTGTTTTTTATTATTGTTGGAATTAGCGACGATTCTAGAAGTTTCTACCAGTTGTCTTCCACGTGATCAGGTCTCAGGATTGTAACATCAACAGCCATGTCACAGAGAAAATATAAAATAAGAAATAAGTCAGCTGTTTCCTATAGTGTCTAAAAACACAGAGGTTTGGTCTAAATAAATAAATGACGCAATACTTAAATAATATTAACCATTTATAATTTTTATATATACATTTCTTAATGACGCAAAATAATTACAGTAGAATCATTTTTTTATAAATGAATAATAGAATATAAAAGCAGACTGTAGAAGTAGGTAATATAAAAGCAGACTTAAAAAACATATTAATATATGAACGTATGTAAAATGTGAAAATGATATAAGAGATTTTGTTTCAATGAGTAGTGCGTTAAAAACGAACAGTATAAAGCAGCAGTTGAAATTATAAACAGTTCAATAAATAAAAAGTAATAACAAGACATAACACAATTCGACATGTATCGAGATCTTAGTATGATAACATATACAATGATCATGGAAGCAATTAAAAGAGAGAGAGGGAATCAACTTGTGTACGTGACTCAAGACAGGTTTTAAGCGAGAGGGAACGCGACAGTACGTTCTGGAAACAAACACACTTCTAACAAGATGGCGTAACAGTTCATGTGCGTTGCATAAAGCCGGCGAGTAATAGTACACGAAAAATGTAGTTTTTCTTATAAAATGGTGACAAGTTTAGTCCCAAACTAAAGCAAATGTACCTTTGAGTTGGTGTTGTTATAAAAAATTGAATTGATCATGTAAACTGAGTGTTTTTCGACATATAACTTTTCCATGTGCTTCGGCGGGATTGGCGTAAGATAGGCTTCAGAAGTGAATTGTGTTAACGACGAAAAATCCTAGGTAAAGAACAGTGCAACGAGTGAAACTGTAAGTAATAATGGCCATAGGACATATTTTTTAGTCTGCAGATATAAAAATTTTTCTTTTACTAAAAACTAACTTCTTTTGATTTCTATTGCGTCTTAGCTTAAGATATGGATGACGAAACTTTGTATAATTGTAAATAGTTCTTTGATTTGTTTATATATTTGTATCATTATGTTGATGTCTTTTAATTGCTGTAAATATTCATTTTTTATTATGTTTGAGTAAACAATAGTTGTCTTGCTACGATGCCTTGAATTTCTTTATATAGCCACGAATGTCCATTTAGTTTGTACTTTGATAGCCAGGTATCCATCCCTGAGAAAATCAAATTAATTGACAAATATTTCTCAGTAATTAACAATTATAAGTAGACATATGCAAACAGAGCATAAGTGAGGTTATATGTGGATTATCGCAAATATTATGATTATTATTTTTTTTATTAGTATTGTGGGAGTTAAGTGAAGGTGATTTTTAAGGTTTTAAAAGTAAGGTGAGTTGAAGTAAGGTGAAACACATGATATTGTTCTACGTTGAAGTTGGGAGAAAGATGTTATGGAGAGTTTAGGTGGGTGGTGATTTATTATTGAAGTAAGGCAATAGGCCTAGGAGGTATATAAATGATTTTAAGTATTACATGAGCGACGACTTTTGTTTTTAAGGTGAATAAGTGAAGGAGGTGATGGAGAGATATTGATAATTATTAGATAATCCACATATAGCATTTTTATTTTGATTTAAAACATTTTTTTTTTAATTTCTGAACCTTTTACCGAACCTCATTTTTTTTTAACACAGTATAACTTAATATATTTTTATTTTTTGTAACCTTAAGTTACAAAATGGCTTTCCCAAAGAGGGGCTGATAAACGGAAGAAGCTAACTAAATATATTTTTATATTTTTTGTAACCGAAAGGTTGCAGGATCTTTTATCCACTAATATCCAAGAAACTACTTATAATTCTTTAAATCTTCTTTTGCCTACCAAGTGTCAGGGTTCAAAATAATAGAACACTAAGGTTCAGGGATTATAAAAACAGAAACGAAACCAATGTATGTACTTTACAATTAATTATTATGTCTTTATTTTTGAGTGATTCAATGGTAGATTACACTATTCTCTTTACAATTGACAAACAAACTACAATACCTAACTAATTTTATAATGCTAATAAACTCGACAATGCTACCCCAAGACGAAACACTCAGTATAGCTATCTTTATGTAGTATTATTTCTGACTCGAACGAGCTCCTACTTTAACTACACCAAAACACAAATCTTTAAAGATGAATATTGGACAATCTATCTGCCTAATTTCTCTACCAATGCTCCCTCAGTACGTCCCGGCTGGAATTCCCTTGCTTCGTCACTCTCTTTCTGAATGTCCAATCAAAGACCGATCCCCGATCAACAAAATTTCCGCAGTAACACAGAATACTGACCCTGTTCCAACAGAGGCACTGGTCCTGGATCTAGGTCAGTATGACCCTTTTATAGTTTGCCAGATTGTTCAAGTGTGTCTCTTTAAGTGTGCCGTGCTTGAGTCAGCTATTTCACAACATTTAGCAGTATTACCCAATGTTACTCTACTTTCTGTGTCTTCGTCTTGGCCTAGTGAATCCTAATTTGTTATTGTAACTTGGCACCTCAACGTGCAGGCTTAGTAGAAAATTAAAATTAAATTAAAAATTAAAATTAAATTACTATGTAGTGTAGTACGTTGTTTGCTGACGTGTATCAGTAGTGATTGTGTGTCTGTTCTGTGTATTATTGTATTAGTGTAATGTAGTGCAATGTCGGAAAAATGTAAACACGTCACATTAATTTTGGATAATCAGTACAAAATTTTAAAACATTTGGAAAAAGGTACAAGTTATCTAATTTAGCTAAGAAGTACAACATCGGGCGTGCAACAATAGATGACATAATAAAGAAAAAGAACAAAATTGAGTCGTTTTTCGAATGTAGTGAATCTTGTGGATGATCCTGACAACACCTGGCATAGACGCCTAACTCCTTCGCGCTACTGTTGATATGACGGCGATGTCAAATAATCCGTGATGGACGAAATCGCTGTGCGTGTTCCAAGCTTTTACGGTTCTAAAAGCTTTCACCACTACAATCTCGTTGGCTGAGGAAAATGATGCTTACACATCTGATATCATAACACTAAAGAGACTGCAGGAAAACATGTTGAGGCTTAAATTTATGGTTTTATGTTAAATTTTCTTTGTGAACCTACTATTTCCACTAATCCGGCAATTTCGGTAATCTGGCTCTACCAATCCCGATATAGGGCCGAACTAACGAGATCCTACTGTACTATGCTTGGTTTGGTTTGGTTTATTAGCCTCATTTGGTTGCATTTCTGTTTGATAAACATTTGAGTTGTCATATATCTACAAATGATAAACATATACACAGAATACAAATTAATACACATATACAGATAATACACTTGCTTATGATTAACAAACCAAGTACGTAGTAAAAATTCAGGTGAATGCTTTTTCAAGCTAGAAGATAAGGTTCTACAACGGAAACCCTTATACGTCGCGACGACAATTTTGCAACGTAAGGGCCCAGGTCACCTGTCAAATACTCTTTCTTGACTTTTAGGCCAACGCTGGTTTTCCTGTTATAAAATAAATTACATTCACCTACTGGAAGGCAAAAGGCTACTTTCTTTTTTTTCGCTTAGGTGATGCAACTTAGTTTTGAATAAAATTTGTTTTATTCTAATCAACAATTAATTTTACAACTTCCAGAATTTAAAATCACTAGCTCAGATAATTTACAACTCTTGTTTACCCTTTTGGTAGCGGACACGTTTGTGAGCCAAAATTTGAAAATTCATTGTGGGGTATCGTTTTATATGTTTTTTGGTACAGGAAACCCGATTTTGACAGTTAAAGATTCGTCGCGGTCACGTTTTTGGGCCAACATTTTGAAAATTCAGTGTAGGGGTATCGTTTTATATGATTTTTGGTACGGGAAACCCGATTTTGACAGTTAAAGAGTCGTAGCTCGTCGCGGTCACGTTTTTGGGCCAACATTTTGAAAATTCAGTGTGGGATATCGATTTATATGTTTTTTGTACGAGAAACCCGATATTGACAATTAAAAAGTCGTAGCTCGTCGCGGACACGTATTTGGGCCAAAATTTTGAAAATGCAGTGTGGGGTATCGTTTTATATGTTTTTTGGTATGGGAAACCCGATTTTGACAGTTAAAGAGTCGTAGCTCGTTGCGGTCGCGTTTTTTGGCCAACATTTTGAAAATGCAGTGTGGGGTATCGTTTTATATGTTTTTAAGTACGAGAAACCCGATTTTGACAGTTAAAAAATCGTAGCGCGTCAAAGTGACGTTTTTGGATAAAAATTTTGAAAATTCAGTGTGGGGTATCGTTTTACGTTTTTTGGTATACGGGAAAACCGATTTTGACAGTTAAAAAGTCGTAGTGCGTCGGAGTGACGTTTTTGGATAAAAATTTTGAAAATTCCGTGTGGGGTATCGTTTTATATGATTTTGGGTAGGGGAAAACCGATTTTGACAGTTAAAAAGTCGGAGTGACGTTTTTGGATAAAAATTTTGAAAATTCAGTGTAGAGTATCGTTTTATATGTTTTTAGGTACGGGAAAACCGATTTTGACAGTTAAAAAGTCGTAGCCCGTCGGAGTCACGTTTTTGGATAACAATTTTGAAAATTCAATGTGGGGTATCGTTTTATATGTTTTTGGGTACGGGAAAACCGATTTTGACAGTTAAAAAGTCGTAGCGCGTCGGAGTCACGTTTTTGGATAACAATTTTGAAAATTCAGTGTGGAGTATCGTTTTATATGTTTTTAGGTACGGGAAAACCGATTTTGACAGTTAAAAAGTCGTAGCGCGTCAGAGTCACGTTTTTGGGGTATGGGAAACCCGATTTTGACAGTTAAAAAGTCGTAGCGCGTCGGAGTCACGTTTTTGGGGTACGGGAAACCCGATTTTGACAGTTAAAAAGTCGTAGTGCCTCGGAGTGACGTTTTTTGATAAAAATTTTGAAAATTCAGTGTGGATTACTTATTTTTTAACTAAATGGAACAAATAAAAAGTAATTTTAACTTAATTTTATTTTTCAATTCGTGTGTTCTGTCTAGACGAGCCAAAGTCTCGAAACAGTGTTCCATATTTTTACTAGTTCTGATTTAAAATTAAATTAAATTATTGTAAATTAAACTGGAGAACGGTAAAATCAATTCAATGTTGGTTGTTCCTTGCTGTCATGCCTTCTCAACGCCACCGCTCTCGACCCTCTTGTTTGTGTGGCCGCATATACTATACACTTCGTTCTTATAGCTGTCGTACCTGGCTTCATTAAGGTAAATAAGTACAACTTGTTTTATAGCTGTCGTACCAGGCTTCGTTCAGGTAAATAAGTAACACTATTGTATAGCAGTCGTACCTGGCCCCATTCAGATAAATATGTGAAACTTTTATAGCTGTCGTACCAGGCTTCGTTCAGGTAAATAAGTAAAAGTTAAAAAAATTTGTGGATGAAATATTAAATACAATTTGTGTTGTCCATGACCGCATAATTGTGCGAGTTGCCACTTGGAGGGTTAAGCGATAAAATTACCGGGAATACGATTACAATTTACCGAGAACTATGCGTGATTTTTATGTCCCTTGGCTTTCCACCCAGGTCTATACAGATAGAAAACAGCTTTTTTTGTACAGAATAGTGAAAAAAAATATATATACATTTTGTAATGAATCCAAATCAGCAGTTTTATGTAAGTTCCTCATAGCAATATTAATAACAATATTAAAAAATAACATGAACGTCAAAAAACCATGCAGTTAAAATTAAATAACAATGTTTACTTCCCTTTACAATTTAATGGTCATTGTAATCGGAATCGAGAATCGGGAATCGATTTCTTGGAATCGGTATCGGAATCGATAAATTTGAGAATCGACCCATCCCTATTTTAAATATATAATAAAGTACCGGTATTTATTATACACCTATTATTCTTTTATTAATACCCCATCTATAGATTCAAATTAATAGTTTCAACAAATATAAATTATTTAATTAATAAGGCTTTTACAGGCTTTCTTAGATACATATTTTTAGTTTGAAACATTGTTAAAATATATTTCCTAATTATTCAATTAATGTGTTAAAAACATTGATCAGCTAGTTTTAAAAGAAAGGTAACAAATCTGGGTTTTTTGGTAAAGAATTTTTTTTAATGGTTGGGAAAAGGCGTAGGATCAAGGAGTATGGACTGAGTTTTTGGTCGGGATTTTTTTTAAATGGTAATGGAAAGTCGGGAATTTCGTTTGGAAAATCTGGTAGACACCCTGAAAAGTTTTTCATCTTTTACTTTTTTCAAATTTCCTTATGACTCCTTCATTTAACGTGTGATTTTGGTACATGGCCGCAGTTTCACTTTGTTTTCTTCTTTGTAATGGTTTTTCTGGAACTTAGCAATTTTCGATTTTTCTCAAGTTTTATTTTAATTTTACTCCCGAAATTTATTCCAAATACTGGTGTTTTACAATACAATACTATACCTATGACTTTATTTAATCTCTTTATTAACTTTAAAACTTAATTTAAATTTAAACTCTTTCTTTTTCGGTGTGAAAATTGTCACCTTTTTAATTTAATTAAATTTAACGTATTCTTTATTTTTTCTTATAAAACTTTCTTTCTTTAATAACTTGTTTACATTTGATTTACTTTAAAACTCTTTTTTCATTACTCTAATTTTATGCAAACTTTGCACTTTTCTCTAAAATCTTTAATTATCAAAATTATGAGTTTTGTCATATAACATTTCTTTTTTTAAATTTCTTGCCATTTTCAAAAATACCATTCTTTTTTAATTTTGAGTTAATTTGAAATTTTCCCTTAACTTTTAACGCTTATTACTTAATCAATTTTACTATTTACGATTCAGGAAATAGATGACCAATACACACGTTTTTTGCGCAATGCATTAACCAAATAAAATTCCCAAATTCGTAAATTCCTAGATCCCGGTTATTCTCACAGAAATCATTAATTCAGGCTAAGTTAATTTTCATGCTTATTCTTGTCGAGGTCAAGAGTCGCGTTTTGTTCGATAACGATGCTCTTGCCAGGACTTGTTGTATCATGACCTACACATGGTTGCTACCCGATGCAGACTCGAAAATTCGATTTTTGCAAACTTTTTTACAAAACTCAAAATTCCGAATTGCAACAGGGTTTATCCGTTGCAGTTCCTAAATTATAACAGTGTCACAATCGCAGTGAGTAGCAGGCTGGCAGCTGTGGCCTTGAGACAATTGTGAGTGTGGTGTATAATTTGGATATCAAACATATTTGCATATTTTCCCCAATTGTTTATTTCTAGTTCTAGTAGGCCTACGTGAAATAATCTCACTTGAATAGGGATAACATTTGTTGGTTTACATCCTACCAATTATGACCATTATGAAATTAAATTTGATTATCTGCAATATAACTTGATTTTTTTTACCACAAAGGGATTATGTTGAGTCCTATACACATAATTACAATCAGTTTTTATATCAGCTGAGTCGAAATGTTTGCATAAGTGTGTGATTAGTTCGCAGTGTTCAAATCATATACACAGTTATTGAGGGTTATAACAGTTAACAAAATGACAAGTTATTACATGATAAATACTGCTCATAAGCCTTCGCTATAAGTCAAAAATATGAGTGGTATGTATCATTGTAGAATAGGTATGATGATTTTTTGGAGGGAGGGAGTCCACGGAACAGTAAGTTTTTAGGTTGAGGTCCGTGGTGTCCATGGCTTTGAGAAACGCTTCACTAGACCATGCTAGTAACTTTCTACAAGATTCTATATACAAACTGTTAATCATTTTGAATTTGTGACAT
>JAGFPH010017953.1:3823-16931 GCA_018207615.1 Philaenus spumarius | reverse complement strand
CTGTACGCACATACAACAACCTAACCTACACTAACGGTCACTTAGGTCAGTTGTATGCACATACAACAACCTAACCTAACGCAACCTACACTAACGGCCACTTCGATCAGCTGTACGCACATACAACAACCTAACCTACACTAACGGTCACTTAGGTCAGTTGTATGCACATACAACAACCTAACCTAACGCAACCTACACTAACGGTCACTTCGATCAGCTGTACGCACATTCAACAACCTAACCTACACTAACGGTCACTTCGATCAGCTGTACGCACAAACAACAACCTAACCTACGTTAACGGTCACTTAGGTTGTATGCATATACAACAACCTAACCTACGTTAACGGTCACTTAGGTTGTATGCATATACAACAACCTAACCTAACGCAACCTACACTAACGGTCACTTCGATCAGCTGTACGCACAAACAACAACCTAACCTACACTAACGGTCAATTAGATCAGTTGTACGCACAAACAACACAACAACCTAACTTACACTAACGGTCATTTAGGTCAGCTGTACGCGCAAACAACAACTTAACCTAACTTACACCGAAGGTCACTTAGGTCAGCTGTACGAATGAACATATCAATCACATTGAATATCCTAACCAATACATAAAAGCTAACCTATATTTTATGATCTAATTTAGGGGGCACTCCACCTATATAAAAATGTTCTTTATTTTTAAAGCAAACCTAATTATTTTATGTTTTATAATATGAGTGTTGGTTATAGTGACTTTTCCATAAGTTTTGGTCCCACCCCCTCCCCCTCGGAGGTGGTTAATTTTTACGGATTTAACTAGGCTTCAATGTGGCAGACATAACTCAAGTTGTATTTGAGATAGCCTCATTTTTATTTTTTTATTTTGAAGAGGGCATTCCATTCTACAACCTGTAGTATGGATATTAAATTATATAAAATATTTCTGTAAATATATGTTATTTAATTTTTTTATAAACATTTTTAGTAAAATCTTTTTTTAATCATTTTTTAAAATCTTTACTATAAGAACTAATGTATATCCATACTACAGGTTGTACAATGAAATTTCCTCTTCAAAATAAAAAAAAAAATATGAGGCTATCTCAAATAAAACTTGAGTTATGTCTGCCACAGTAAAATTAATGAAAACGTGAGAAACAAAACTTTCGGAAAACGGCCTAGAAAAAGACTCAGTTATTTGGAGAATATAGATGTACGCGTTTCGTTTTTAGATAAAATAAACTAATTATAAGCATATTATCTATACTTATTATATATCAAATTGTCCAGAAAATCACTTATCCTATTCTACATGACTAGTTTTAGGAGAAGTATGTTTACCTATTTTAAACGTGTATTGAAATATAAGGCAAACGAACTATCTAAAATTAATTACGACGTATGTTTAATCAATTTCATATACATTGAATGCTATTAATTCGATATTTAAGACAATAATCTACATATATTTATAGTTTGATCTGGAAAGTAAAATTGAGCAGCGTGAAAACTGAAAACTTAGTGCTTTATGTAAAAAAAGATATGCCCTGAGGTTACGAATAATGAAAACAAATATTACAAACAGAAAAAGCTATTAGTCAATTTTAAATATTAAATATTTGTCCATATAAAATAAGTAGTTCAAATAATGGAAGATTTTCACTGTTATAATAATCAGCAGTTTATTTTACACTCTATCAACTGCACACTGGCATGTAATATATTTCTAAGTGGCATGTTCACCAAAGGGTGGTAACACAAAATGTTAATAGTCTCATACTACTGTTACATTAAAAAAAAAGAAGACCCAGAATAATAAATGTTTGCTTTGCACTCGTATCCTCGTACAGTTCAAATGCCTAAAAAATAAATAGATGTTGCAATATGATAGTACGTAATCTATGTTATTCAAGACAATCTTAGCTAAGAAATAACAAAAATTAGTTTAGCAGTTTTTGAGATCATTCCGAGCAGTCGAATAAACAAACCCACAACTCTTTATGATATTAGTATTGGTGTGTAAATCCGTTCACGAATTTACCGTTTGAAAATATTAGTTTCAACTTAATACCATATGAAGTTATTGATCTACTCATGCAACACCCGTCTAGTTGTAAGTCTCGTTTAAAGTAGTCTAGCTGTGTCAACATCGGGATAGCATTTCGCAGGGGAAGGTAAACAGATGTTTTTAATTAATGGGGATCCCATTTGTTGTTTTTACTTTTTAAAAAACTCTAATCAGTGGAGCAAATATTATTTTAGTCTTTTTGAATATCATGTCCTAAAACATCAGGATGTTGTCCTATCCTACCCTAAACATCTGGTAGTAGTTAGTACTTTTATAAGTTGGTTTGGGAAGAGGAGAAACTAAGGTCGGCTTTATAAAAATCACAATATTTTCTTTGTTTTCTTTTTGGTCATTGAAAAAATACTTTCAAGGGAATAGTTAAAGACAGTTAATGAAGATGTGGATATTTTCTTCGCACTAGACCGAAAAGCGTCTTTCAGGAAGAAATTTGAAAGTTCGATAATCTATGTGCTAAGGTGATTTTAGGCACATAGATAAGATTTTTTAAAATGCAAAAAGTGACATTTTCTTAAAAAGTGTGCCGTCAAAAACTTTGAACTAAGACACCACTCAGGACCGTCATTAGAAGGGGTGGGGCTCCACATCAAGATAATATCTGTTACTGTTTTGTTTCGTTTTCGTCCATTTTACCTTGTCTAGTATTTAATTAAAGCATTATTTATTGATTGTTGAAAGTGTGTAATATCAAAGAGGGTGCCCCTAGGGATAGAAGGGTATCATGGGGGTGATTAAGTACTAAATACATGCTGCTAGCCAATGCAAAGCAGTGGTGGTTGTATGGCAGTGCGGCGTGAGTGACAACCCTGTGACGTCACATAGTAGAACCGACTGGCTGCACGTATCGAGAAGGAGTGACTGAGCCCTTATACTAGCGATTCTCGCCGGCCCTGTTCAGTACTGCACGGTGAACGTGGAATCGAGTGTAGGCCCTGATACCACTATAACCAAAGCGGCTCTTTTCTATAACTAAGATTTCTTGCCAAGTCAACTGTATGGAGATGAAATCGTTTACTCAATCCTGAAAAGTTCGTACCAGACTTTTTGTTTTGAATTAAACACTTAATAGTTTTATTATCCCATCAAAACATCTGCGTAGGTGAAGAATTATCATGGGCCTGGCTCGTAGAAAATGTTGCATTGTACCTCTTTATCAGAACCAGAATGGTTTTCTCTTAGATCTTCTTTGTAATAGTAGGATATCTTATTTTTTATATATGCTAAAAAATAGTTGTGTGTCATTTATGTTATTGCAAATACTGATGTATCATAAGGTTTATAAATTGTTAACATATCTTTAAACTACTGAATTTAAATAACACAGGCAGTTAATTGCAACACTACTTAAGTTTGAAGATGCGACGTCCCTAGCTTACTATCCTCAATATCTGTACGATTAGGTATTAGTGAATGAAATTTAAGTTGGCAACACTTGTAAGTCAACTAAACTAATATTGCACGTGTGCAGCAAACTAAACACCCACCCTTACACTCATTGTTCTACCCTTGTGGTAATTAGCACCCTCTATTGTCATAATGTAGTGAAATTCCATAAAGTTAATGATGTGAAACGTGTTTCCCAACACAATGGTATCGTACATTTCCAACTTATCTAATTAAGCCCCGATATTTGGTTAAGTTAACTGTCGACATGGCCGCCTTAAATCGATGATTTTAATACGTTCGATAAACGGTAGTTTGACACAATCCATCGTAAGAAAACATAAGAACAATAATTATTAATAGGTTCAATTTTTAAATTTGTTATATTTACTACTTTTAAATATTACCCGATAAAGATAACTAAAAAATAATAAGTAATAATCAAGGATACAATACTGCAATATGTGTCAAGGGGAACATTATGAGTTACTTTATGTTGCACTAGGGGAAACCCCTGCGTGCTCCGCACGCCAACCCCGTTGGAACCTTCTATACACATAATCATATTGTGTTTTCTTTATAATAAAGGTGGAGGATTAAGAAAAACCCCAAAGCCAAGATGGTAAATAATGTTAAAATTTCAAGTCAAATTATTTCGTATATTTTATAACAGCAGTTATAGTAAAGATTACAAGAACCAGCGACCTAATATCAGTTCTACACTTTAATAAAAATCTAACCTAAAAGTTAGAAATAAAAACAATTGCTTCAAAGTTTGAAATCAGCTGTCAATGGAAATGTTAGAGCAAACAGCTGTTTTATCTGTTATTTTATTCCGTTCGTTGCTAAGGTAACGAATGTAAATAAGAAATATGCGTGGTTCATCAGTTTAGGCCTAAAATAAGAATTTTTCCGACTAAATTTACAAATATTGAAATAAAAAAAAATGTTTTATCAAAATGAATTAATGATAGCCTATGTTACTCAGAAATAGTGTAGCTTTTTATTAGTAAAACTATTTTTTCAATCGGTTCATTAGTTCCAGAGATTACCCCCTACATACAAACAAACGAACAACAAAACAAATTTTACTTCTTTATAATATTAGTAAAGACTAATTTGCCTTTTATTTCTTCAATTTACTAGGGACAAACTTAAACGTTCGAGGTGTGGCCTAAATAAATAGCTTCATTTGATTGTTAGCATTTATTTTCTTGAGCTTGCTAGTTTAGTTAATTAATCTTTGACGGTTCAGCTATCATAAACGATAAAATTCACCTAATCAGCGCTTTAAACAAAACCTTTCATTATTTCAATCACTCACTGCTCAGCCCAATTTTCAAAAAAGCACGATGTCTCTAGTCAATGTTATCTGGAAGATTCGTAAAAGATTCACAAAAATGGGGCTAGCAGTTGTTGAGTTGAATTGTAATAAACAAACACATACAATTTTCTTTTTATAACTGCAAATGGATATACAGTTGAACGATATGAAACTTTGCAGAAATAATTTGTTCCTCACGTTTAATATAGAAGCCAGTTAGTAATACAAACATCGTGACATTTCCTTGTGATTAAAGCAACAAAGCTAACCTTGTTAATCACGCTTTCTGCAGTCTCAGTTGTTTAATTAAACACATAGGCGCACCTTTGTGTCAATAAATCAAAGTAAATTTAGCGTGGAGTTAGTAATGATTGTAATTTCATTTCTCTCCCTCCGATTCTAACATACAAATAAAAACTATTGCATGAAACTGCTTGTGTAAAATAGAGAAAAGGCTTCAAAGAATATATTAGTTCAATATATATAAACACAGTATGCAATAATGTGAAATGTACTCATAGATGGTTAAAACATGGTTTGTAATGTTTATGTTCGTTCGGGAGTACAAGTAAAAAATTGGTGGAAAACGGAATTTTTAGCGTTTATTGGTGCACAGCTAATAATTTACGTAAGCTTTACGTAAAAAGGATAATACAGGGTGGAGAAAAAGTCTGGAAACGGTTTCATATTTCGTATATAAAGAAAATTTGAAGGTAGATGTGAAGGTATACGAGGAACATACTCTAAGTAAAAATACAATTTTACTAAGATTTCGAAAAATGTATCCGCCATCTTGGATCCGCCATTTTGAACGTAGATTTGTTTTTTTAAATGGGAAGCTGGTCATGTGATACATCATTTCGATGTAGAATTTCAAGAGAAAACCAACGGTGAAATTTGCACATACATATCTTTAACCGATTAAAAATGGCGGCCAAAAAACAACGAAATCGTGTTTTCCGATTTTGCCCCATTTTGTTGTAGGCTACTATTTAAAAAAAAAATATCAATTATTCTTCTTTCTGGATTCGTAATTAAATAAGCTTTCAAACGATATGCCACACAACGATATTTGGTCCAACCACTCGAAATAAATTGTTAAAAAATCAAAATGGGTATAACTCAAAATTTTTAAATACTCCCAAATATCGTTGTGTGGTATATTGTTTGAAAGCTTATTAGCGAATTTCCGTAGGAAAAATGAGCTATTGCAGTGGCCCTTATGGTAAGACCCAAGGTCGGGAGTAGCAAATTAGCATCGATCATGGTCCTCAGAACACTTTTTGGGGTGTCATTAAAAATCATATATATAAATATGTATATAGTCTATACATGTATATAATTGCACTCTAGCGGCCGCATTTTAAGCCCGATTTGGTTCAAATTTGGTACACATGTTGGTTGTCTACATCGCTCGGACGAGTTCGTTAGCCAAAAAAATCCAACAGTCGGAATGTTTTTTGACCGGAAGTAACTATTTTTTGAGAATTTTTCTACGAGAATTAATTTGTTTTTGAGTTTTATCTACACATATAAATGTAGAATGTTATTATTCAAATTTTGTTATTTTTCGCGACCTTATAGCTCGCTTGGTTCCCCCAAAATCGATAAAAACGTAAAATACCATAAAAGTACCCGGTTCAAAGCCATGTGGTGGATTCCATCGTGGGGTTGGTGTGTGAAGCACGCAATGCATTGAGTATTGAAGATACTTAGAAGACGGGGGTTGGCGTGCGAAGCACGTAATGCTTTGTGTATTGAAGATACCCCCAATATGCGGAATGGCGTGCGAAGCATGCAATGCATTGTGTATTGTAGATACTCCCAATATCGGAATGGCGTGCGAAGCGCGCAATGCTTTGTGAATTGAAGATACTTACAATATGCTGAATGGCGTGCGAACCATTTTGCAGCTATTCAGCACCGTCGTGAATAGACCTATTTCCCAAATTGTTGGTTGAAACACTAAACGCGGTTCAGCTGCGTGGTCGAATTATTTAATTCTAAATTCAAAAAGAATAATAATTAATATTTGCCCGGACAAACAAACATACAGACCGATAGACAGACAGACAGACAGACAGACAGAAACATATTAAAAAAACCGTATTTTGGTTTTTTTAAAGTTTGAATAACCACATGAACTTAGAAAAAAGTATTTTATTTCACCATCACAGAAATATACTTAAATTTTATTTATATGTATAGATGTATTTTTATGTACTGAGTATGTGAATGTATTTATTAATCAATATGAAATCTAAAATGTACAAATCAAATCAAGTTTAATCATTAGTGAAATTTAGGCAATAGTATAGTTTCTAAGCCTTAACTATGCACATTCATTCAGGCTAGGCCTAACTTAAAATTGTGTTGAGTTATTAAAACTAAGTGACCTGAATCAGACGCGGAAATAGAAAATTATAAAATGAAAAATTAAATTTTGCAAAGCAATTTTTAAACATATTATCTACTTAATTTTGCTAGAATGTTTAAATACAAAAATCGCAATTATTTTTACTTTCTTCCTAAAATGAAGCTCATACATAATAATAAAGATAATTAATAACTATTTAACAGAATATTATACTAAATCACTCTAGTTTGCACAGCAAAACCAGCATTCTATCGGTCTGAGCAGTGCCGTGCCATTAATGTTTTTGTTAACAAAGATTAGACTCAAGTAGGTAGAACTAGACCAGGGTAATTACCGCAAAGTTTTGCGCCATGAATTATTCCTCGCCTCGTGTGAACCTCTATTGTACCTTCTTGTTTTACAACGCCTCGCTTTCATCGACTTTTTAAGAGTTTGCCACATTAATTATATAACTAGTCTGGCGGTCGTTTTCGACTAAGCCTCCTAAGCTTTTCCAAGAAATTCATAAAAAGCAAAATAATTCGACCACGCAGAAGAACTGTTGACTTGAGTTGAGCGAATTTCCAAAATTAAGTTTACATGTTTTAGGGTTTTAACCAACTATTTGGGAAATCGATCTACTCATGAAGGCGCTGAATAGCTGCCTTTGTGTCGAAATATGTTAGTAGAATAATTTGTTTGCACCTAATCCTCCAGCTTCAACTCACGCACTCCTTCGGTCCACTCGTAGCTTTGCGAGTTTGCCCATCGGCCTCGGGTTATGGACAGCTTCGCTTTGCTCGCACAGTACAAACTCTGCCGTTGGGCCTCGGATCATGAGATGCCCCCAAGGTAAAACCTCACACGTGGATTTCAACGGGGTACTTTTATGGTATTTTACGTTTTGATCGATTTTGAGGGATCCAAGCTAGCTATAAGGTCGAGTAAAAAACAAAATATGCAGAATAATATCCTAAATTTATGTTGTTAGATAAAACTCTAAACAAATACAGTAGACTCCCGATTAACGGCGTTGCGGTTTAACGGCGATCGCAAAAAAAAAATGAACGTAAGTTTGCTGTATTAAAACAAATAAGCAGAACTGAAATGAGTTGTATGAATGTTTAAAAATTATTATAAGTACCGTATACAATCATATTAAAAAGTGTTTGTGTTTCACAGTTAAAAAACAATTATTGAAGTCGTAAATAATAAGTGAACGTCAAAACCTGCAACGTTTAGCGCGCGAGGTTCGTAATTGCTTAAGCAAGTTATAGGTCTGCTGGAATTCTTGGAGGGGGAAGAAGACACTACGCAGTGTGATTTATTAGTGTTGCGTAAATTAGGTCAAGCATTATAAGAAAAGAAGCAAATGCCAAAAAACAAAAATCTACAGTGTTTTGACATTATTTATTTTATTTTGAAGTAATTGTAAATCATTTTGTGTAATATATGTGTGTGTGTGAAGTGATTTTTCTTCAAATTAAAAGGTACAGAACCAAGTAAAACTTCATTTTTTAGTGTTATTATTAAACCTAAGCCTTCCCTAGAGCTAAATATTAGGCAGTTATTTTAGACTCACAATCGTTTTAAGCCATTTCATTGTCGTTTTATGTTATTTGTGGATTAACGGCAATTTCGATTTTCGGCGAAACCCCTGCCACCCATTATCCTCGTTAATCGGGAGTCTACTTTAGTTACTTCCGGTCAAAAAACGTACTTTCGGTTGTTGGATTTTTTTGGCTAACGAACTCATCCGCGTGACGCAAGCAACTAATATGTGTACCAAATTTGGCCCAAATCGGACTTAAAATGCAGCCGCTAGAGTGCGAACACACACACACACGCACCCACACACACACACACACATATATATATATATATATATATATATATATATAATTTTTAATGACACCAAAAAACGTGTTCTGTGGTCCATGATCGGTGCTCATTTACTACTCCCTACTCCCTATAAGGGTCCGCAATAGTTCATTTTTCCTATGGAAATTCGCTAAAAATGTAATATGATCAAATAAAATTAGATAACTCAATTTCTGTCTTCTATTTAGAACTCTTAACATGGTATGCCTGAAAATCTCCTTCTAATCGACATTTTTAGTTTGTGTATTTTATCGAACATCAATGATCCATGTATACCGGTCCTCTAAACCGATATTATCAAGAGTTAAATGTTGTGTCCTTGTTAGAGGTAATTAGTTCTCAGAAATTATTGAACATATTTTTAAAATCCTTCAGTTTAAAGCTACAATAAATAATTTAGACTTTCTTGAGAAACATAGGCTAATTAGGTTCCATTAAAAATCTAATATTGGAACTAAATAATTACGACATAGTCACACTCACGCACACACACACACCCACACACACAATGTTTCTGTATATTTATGGGGTGGTTATGTATATCAAAATAAAGAAAAAAACTTCCCATAAACATTTGTTCGGAAACGTTTCTTTTACTAGCTTTCCACCGTCATTTTTTCAAAATAATTTGTGTCTTTAGAACGGCTCAACCGATTGAATTGCAATTTTGCAAGTTCTTTCCTAATGACCTAGTTTGATCAAATTAATTAACTTGTTCCAATAATCCGAATGACAATGGCAGCCATTAAAAAATGTTAAATGAAAATAACTAAAATAAACTGTAACAGGAACGGGCACATACTTTCTCAAAAACAAATTTAAATTATTAAACAGATTCACTGTGACTTGTAAGGTGGGGTAGGAGAGGTGATTTCTTTATTAAAGTAGGAGAATAACTAATCAATATTATTATTATTACCTAGAGAGAAAACTATTCGATCGATTTCGAACAAAATAGCACCAAACACGTCAATTAGGCCTGTATAGATGAACGAAAAAAGGTTTTAAAAATTTTTGAAAAACAACCCTCTTTATGGCCAAAAATCCCCCAAAAATCAGTTATTATTATTAGCTAAACGAGAATTTTTAGAAACATGCGGTTTTTTGTATATGGTAGGGTACATTAAAGGCTACAAAAAAGCCAAATTTTATAAAAATCGTTGAGCCGTTTTTTTATAAAAAATAACTGATTTTTTGGGTTTTTTTACCAAAAAGGGGGTTGTTTTTCAAAAAATTTCAAAACCGTTTTTCGTGATTCTATACAGGCCTACTTGACATGTCTGGTGCAAATTTGTTTGAAATCGATCGAATAGTTTTCGCTCTAGCTTTGTATACATACAGACATACATGCAGACATACATACAGACATACAGACAGACATTTTGTACAAACCATTTTTTTGGACTCAGGGGGTCCCAAAACGGATATTTCCACAAAAATCTCAACATCGATTTTTTTGCGATCACTATACTTTCTCTATAGTATAGCATAGTGAGAAAGTAAAACTGTAAATTTGTATGAAAAACATCAACAGTAATTTTTTTAGCCCATTTAATTTCCTATCTAATGTAGACCTATAGCTGTCAAAACTATCATGCAAAGGGTAACAATAAAACAGACTGTATTAGTAGTGTATATTGTTGAGAGCGGTAGCATATATCATTACACACTAATGGAAGCGGTTTCACTGTTAAAACCTTTCTTCGATAATGTTGCCAGTTATATACCATACAGCAGGAAAGTGAACGGGCTACAAAAATGTACTCTTTACGTTTTTTATTAAAAAAATCTACTGTTTTTGGTTCATTTTCATTTAATATATTTGAACTGCAAACATTTTAAAACTGATTATGTTTGGAACAAGTTGATTATTTTTTCAAACTAGGTATTTGCATTGATGAGTAACGTGCACAGTTTCAACTCAATCGGTTAAGCCGTTCTACAGATATAAATAATTTAGTAAACCAACAAAATGGTGGACAGCTGGTAAAGCTCCTGGACTATCTGCGCGCTTACAGAGACATTCTGTAAATCTTACGATAGGTATGTAGCCTATACATTAAATTTAATTGAAGTTGCTATGGTAACTAATAAATATAATACAGTCAGACTTAATTGGCTGGGATCATAAGTTATCCTTATTATATTATTTCTCAAATGAGTTTTGTCACTAAGCGATATCTCCCTTAATTCTTCATATTCATTGTTGATAGCCTTAGAACTACATATCTCTCTCTCTATAGATATATAATATAATCCAAATACCACTCACTGACTCATTACGAAATCTCAAAGAACATCAAACGGATTGGAATGAAATTTGATATGTAGCTTCCTCTAGGGTCTTAGGTGCTCGCTAAGAAAGGTTTTCAAAAAGAGCTCTTTCAATTAAGGGGCCACTCAAAAGGGGTTTATATTAGAAAATTTTGAGTTGCAACCAAAATTTGAGTTGCGGGTTCTCAAAATTTTAAATATTACCAAAAGAGACCACTTCTTCATTTAATATAATTTCTTCAAAAGTCGTTTGTGTTTTTAAGTCACCAAAGGTAAAATTAAAACTCCAAAAGTCTTAGACGCCAGGTTTCAAGAATGAGTTGTATTCAAAACTTTGACAACCTGCCATTTTGGATAGAAACACGTTAGAGGCTTCCAATCTCCACCATTCGCCTATTTATTTAAAGCTCTTTAAAATGAGCGATCACTCAAAAGGGGTTTACATTTGAAAATTTTGAGTTGCCCCCAAAATCCCCCATTTTTATGGGAAACTCAAAATTTCCGATAATGTCAAAAGATACTTTGGGTTAAGTTAGTATCGTTCCCCAAAAAATATTTGTTTGTTTTATCAAGTAAACAAATTAAAGGGGGGGGGATTTTTTTTACATACTGTATATTATTTATTTGTTGTCAAATGTAGTTTCTAGTTATACTTTGCCTTTTATGTGGCTACATGTTTCACTGCCACAGGCGGCATCATCAGGCCAGCTACTGTATCTATGTCCACTTAAACACTTACATTCCAATGCAATACTCACCAATTTTTGATCAGCAAGTCCGTAACTCTTTCAAAAAATACAACTACAACATAGCCTACAGAACAGTAAACAGTTTATCACAATATTTCAACGACACAAAAAATAACCAAGACCTATACAACAATAGTAGCATTTACAACTAAATTGCAGTGATTGTGATAAGTATTTCATTGGACAAACTGGCAGAACATTTAGAGAAAGTTTTAAAGAGCATATATCCAACAGCACAAACAATAAAACTACAAAATGAGCATTCACAGACCATTTAAACATGAAAAAAGATCACAACATGAATGTCATTTAAGAATATGAGATTTATAAACACCGCAAAAGCAATCCAGAAAAATCTTGCTTCCAATTGCCTTTATGGTCTGATGTATTGCCAACAACATAGAATCAAAGAGACGTAAGAAAATCTAGTAGGGCACAAGGTACAATCTGATAAAAGAACTGAACAGAGCTGCACCTTTATCTTCCCAAATCAGTCTTGTAGGAAGTGACACGCTAGAATAAGGACCTCTCAAATGCAAAGTTAAATTATTATTGTTTTGACATTTTATTTTATTTGACGTGTACGAAAAATGTACGAACAAATATATGTTAAGTGTTGTGTATGTATAAGTGTTTAAGTGGACATAGATAGCTGGCCTGATGATGGCAGTGAAACATGTAGCCACATAAAAGGTAAAGTGCAACTAGAGACTATATTTGACAACAAATAAATAATATATATAATTCTTCATCAAAGTGAATTATTCAAGCATCATTTTAAAGATTATGTTTCCTACTATTGACGAAAAGTAGACACACAGCTTAAAATTCATGTTTTCGCTACAAAAATTGACTAAAACAACTTGTATATTATATTTCATATGGTTCCTAATTAAAGGCGCCATCTATTAACAATCTGTTTAACTAAATTGACAGGTGTTAGTTAGATTGTTTAATTATATATGCAAGTGTAATCTATCACACAAAGTAATCAAATTAACCAACGTAAGTAAATAATGAGCTGGACTTGTGAGAACAATATAGATGAAATAAAAC